>JAQGBY010000105.1:0-67229 GCA_034698785.1 Mycogona germanica
TCATATAGTGCTTAAGTACCAAGAGGGGACGTAAGGCCTGTAGTGCGGTTGACTACAGTTGATTAAAAAAAAAAAAAATATGCATTTTCTTTATTCCGTTAGAAGTATACGTTGTTAATCGACGATCTTGTTGCCGACTCTCGATTGCAGTCCAGCAGTCTTTTATTTCTTTGACACCATCAACTTCATATGTACTATTTAGGAGGTACTGTACAATTTTCGTTAGTGTAATGAGTAATTAATTTTAAGATGAGATTTCACTTTATTGGTCCGCACTTTTGAAGTTAGTTCGTAAGAGGATCATAAAATTGACTATTCAAAATCCGTAGTAGAAGCATCTTAAAATCAAAGAATTGCCAATTTAATAATCCGTGTCTGCTTACGCCATTAGTCTAAAAGTCGATTTTAAAAAATTTATTTCGTATTTAAAATATATTTTTTATTTTAGAAATTTACGGTAATTACGGTACTATTGAAAATAAACATCATAATATATTGATGTTACTTTTTTCTGACCGGATAAACGTTTACGTTGGGTCTCAGGACGAGAAAGCAAAAGCCGGTACCTTGTATAACTTGACGACACATCGGCGTATGTGAATGGGAAAATTGTTCGGCAAATTTTTTCGCCCTCCCCTCGTTTTTGGATCTCATATACGCGGCTTTGGAATCTTTATTGCAACACGATAAGAAACTATATCGCCTTCCGGAGTTTTCCAAAAACGATGCGAAAAAATTCTCGCACAGCGATTAACAATGTATCCGAACTACCAACTGAAAAAAATGTGGAACGCACCGTGAAATGGAAGTGAAACCTTTTTGTGTCCATAATTTTGTATAGGCGTACGTTGCTAATGGATTCTCAAATAATCGTCACATCGCAAACACGAGGACGGTTTACGATATTTCATTGAAGGTTCATCCATAAATTGTGTCACATGTTCACCGGTACCCCGGGATCGAGTAATCGAGAGTCCGCGCCGGGAGTCGAACCCGAGACCGCCGAACTACAGTCAGTCGCTAAACCAACTGGGCTACGATGATTTTGATCGAAAATTTTTTACCACTGGTTAATTATATATTTTTTACATGGACCTTCCTGAGTTTCCATCACATAATCAATCCCGTATCGTCCCTCGAACTCACAACCCCTTTGCCCGTAATCAGAGGACCATCGTTTGACCGTTGATCAACAAGACCATAGATACAATTTAACGTCTGCATTAATCTGAGAGAAAACTTCAAAAAACTTGTTGATAACGTTTGAATACGATAAATGAAAAAGGAGTAGATATAGGAGCTTAATTAAATAATGGGTTTTTTCTTCTATAATATTCATATTTCGCAGGCGGTATTACACCTTGACGTAGGCCGCTGAGCTATAATCTGACGAAATTCTTTATGCACTCTACATTGTCGCTATATAAGCTCCTTTGAAGGATATGAAAAATAGTTGAGACTGCCGCTTATGCGTTGCTTACGCCAGAAAAATTTTGGTCGTCATCACAAAAAACGGCTGCCTAACATTTCAGCTTATATAGAAGAAAGTCGATACATATATGCATGTACTCGAAGGTATTTAATCGATATCAATATAACACACGCATAACGTTAGCCTTCGATAAGCTTTCTTTTGTGCTTCGCTCTTAATTTTTCAGCCTCGAAAGACATTTTGTTATTTACGTTTTTCTTTCACCCTAGACAATATTTGCGCGACTTTTTCGCCTCCGTTATTCCAGAAAATAAGGACTGTTTGCCAATATAACAACAGTAGACTTGAACAGTAAACATAATGCGCCGATCGTAAATCGGTAGGCCGGACGGGATCAAGGATTCTGGCGTCGAATCACCGTCAGGGGGATTTCATTCGAAAGTTAATTTCAATTGTGTCAAGGGGAAGTTAATTTCGGTTTTGTCTACATGCTTGCAAGAATGGTTGATTGTGTTCAGATGTTCTGGGTTCGAATCCCGGTTCGCTTGTGAACTAATTAAATTAAAATTAATTAAAGTTTAACCGGTTTGGGCAATTCGTTGTGCGGACAATGCGCCAGGCGGATGAAGTACCATGGGTAGGCTGTTACCAGCGCCTCATTCGATGTCAAAAGTATACGATATATACGTATTAATTTATTTAAATAAATGCAAATTCTGTCTTTAACATATAAATAACGTGTCAAACTGTTTGACTGAAGGCCCTTCTAGCGATCAACTCCACAATTATTATTTATCTCATTCGACTTGGTCGAAACACTTGATAAAACAGATTCCTCAATCTGCATGTATGTAAGCACAGAAATAATTAATATTTCTCTACTTAGTGGATAAAATATTTCATAAAAATTGGTCTGCCGGTGGGTGGCGATAGATGCAGGTCCAGTAACCATCACCACATAGCGCGCTGTAATTCCACTTGGGAGCACGTCACGATTCAGTATATTCTTTACACGAAAAACAACTTCTGGTCTTTGCTAATCAACTTTTAAAATAGGAATGCTACATGTCGATCGTGTTTACCTTGTAAAGCGAAAAGCCAAACTGTTTATCTCTCACTCTTACTCTCACTCTTCCGCTCTCTTAACGAAAAGGCGTACCACGTCGACGTTCCCAATACGTGCGTCATCGCAAACTCTATTCAGATCGCGTTAACCACGCTGCCTGCCCCCGAATACGTAGCCTGTTGCCCGGTCGCGTTCATCTATCTACACATGTATAGTGTACACACACACACACACACACACACACACACGCGTGCGCGATTACGAGCTTTTGACTGATACGTCGATGATTTTCCATTCCAGTAATTACGCGCCGTAATCTTTTCCGCGCGACCGATTTTTCTGCTTTACAGAGATAATAGTAAGCCGGATTATATCACTCACTATTCTCTTCCTTTTTCAATATATGTTTATGTGCGAGTATCAGGATTGAACGCTTTTCGAGGGACGGTCAGGGATTGATGGTGGAGGGGAGGAGGTGGGTGGGGGTGGATAGATTGCTCTCTAGCGCGTAAATGGTGAGCCCCCTTTTTCTGTCTGGTTGTACCGAAACATCTGACATGACTCCTCCTCACCTGTTTACACGGGGTCATGCGTTAACGAGGTGCCGACGTGTCGACGTCTTTTGGTCGCGTAGGAGTGTTTCGGGCACTGGGTCAGTCGGTGTATGCGGTTAATCAGTATGGAAATTTGTTTATTTCCATAATAGTCGTCGGTCTCGGCGAGTTCGGTGAAAGTGATGAGACGCGGATCCAAAATTCTTGCGAGACTGTTTTAAGGCAGAAATGCTGAAATACCCCCATATTGAACGAGAGGTTCTGATGCGGGACTGCCGAAGGAAAAGAATGGATGCCCACTAAACATTTTGCGGTACCATCCCTGGGAATGGTGGCGTCTTAAACAGTTGGTGCACTCCAAAAATACAGAAGCAGACGTCAGGGTTCCTATTGAATTTTTGAGTATGGGAGTATGAATGACAAAGGATAATGGCTGAATCGTTTTTCATTCATACGACCAAACAGTCTATGAGCAGTATCAGAGCGCTCCCATACTCCAAAGCTGAAAAAGGGGTGGTGCTAGTATTAATAGTCCAGCTAGGCCTTCAACAGCACCCATGTACTCGTAAACATTGCAGTAATTCGCGTGTGACGATTTGGGCAGCATAAATGATAGGCAATCACTCACTACGCTGATGTATTACGGAAACGCCTACCGAAAATGAAATGCAGTACATAGTTTTTTTAATTCACTGTAGGGTATATTACTACTAATGGATTTTCTGCGCCCCTCTTGGTGCTTAGTTTTAATTCATAGCTGTAGGTTTCCGAGGTTTGTCGCGAGAACAAGAGCCCCGCATTTTCTATCCTGAAGACGTTAGTTAGCCACACAAGACGCTGTACCCTTCTGAGCATGCGCGGTGACACACACTTCTTATGTATGGCTTTATGATTGTTGATACACAAAATGACGTAATCAAAATGGCGTGGTCACTATGTTTTTATTTATCGCAATACAAAAAGGCGGCCATCATCTTGGTTGCACATTACGTCACAACTAAATTCCACGCGACATCATAGTAATTTCAATTCAGATCGCCACAGCTGCGCGATCGGCGCTTTAGCGTGAAGCGGCTGATTATCGGAAAACGCTGAAAGTCGATGTGTACTTCAGCCACCAGGTTCGCTAGTCGCAACACTCTTATGTCCGTGTGATTTGCTGGCAGGGGTTGTGACAGGGATTTTCGGACCGAAACTTTGTCGTCGCTGTGAATCAGCGCAAAAATTGAAACCAACGGCGAGAAACCGCAGCTTCCATTTCCCTCCATCGGCTTCCCCTCTCGCATATAAATAAATAAAAAACACAAGTTCGTTTTGCAGCGCCCCCTGGGAAACGTGTGCATTGTGACTCGTGGCTCGCAAGACGTCGAATATGTAGTGTGTTGTCGTGTGTGCCATATTACCTTGGTACCGACGCAGACGTTGACTGATTCTCTAGAAACTGGTCCCAGCGCGGAGCGGAGTATACCGAGGCGTCTTCAAGAAATGCGAGAATGGGTTTTTATGATCCTATTGAGACCACCACGATCTGTACGAATGTCGATAGTTGTGTGATAGCTGGCTTTTCAAATTATGAGATCGCGATCTAGTTTACTTATACATGGTAGGCGGCGCTTGAAGTAAAGAATATCAAGACAGTTGATGGCACAGGTCCTGGTGACGACACGCTTTCATGTTGTAGAAATACTTGAACTCACAGAATGTGGCCTCGGCACTCGAATCGATCGTTTACATCCTCGGAACCAAGTTGACTTGTGCATTATACTTATTTGTGGCGTCCATCTTTTATTTATTCATTATGTCATTTCCGGATATTAATGAAAACTGTCTATTTGGTCTGCTATCAAATTCGCCTTTACACTCGAAAGTCCAAGGAGGTTCAAATTCGAATGTTTATTCGAATATGAATGTTTACTGGATAAGAACATTTTATGATATGTTGTCCAGATTGAAATGACAGCCCGATGATTGTAATAACTGCCAAAATATGAAGCTCTCCCACATTTTTTGAAATTACTGGATGATTTTTTATGTGAACCGAGCAACCCATTGTTATTCACTCGTCCTGAAAGCATCTACAAATTAGATATTTACAGCTTTTCGACTCAGATATTATATTCTGTATACATGCGTTTCTGTGCCCTCTTGGTACTATGGCGAGAGACACATTTTCACCAGTATCCTGGGATCGAAGAATCGAGAGCCCACGCCGGGAATCGAGACCGGGACCGCCGAGCCACAGTCGCAATACCGGCTGGGCTATGACAAGTTCTGATTCCTCACATAATCTAGAAAATATTGTTTGTCTTATTTAATTTGAGATGAATTTCTTTTTACAGCATTAAGACATTACACATTAAACGGTTCAGCTAAAGAGGAACCAATTATACTCTTTAAAGCGTCATTTAAACCGGAGGATCTTCGTCGCATGTGAGGCGATCTTTTCCGGTCACGTAAACTACTCGAATTTTATGTTTCATTTCGCGTGGTTCACGCGACTAGAGAAGATCGCCTCGCATGCGACCAAGATCCTCCGGTTTAAATGAGGCTCAACAGTGCACATAAATGTAAGCGGAGGTCTGTGGAGGCAATGGAGGGGAAGTGAGTGAGTGGGTGTTGGGAGAAGGGATGCTCGGTGGGGATCGGAGTGAGGGGGTGTCATCGTGCTCGTGTAAAAGGTAATAGCTTTTCGCGTAAATTCACGAGCGCATCTACCTTTTGCGCGTCTCCGTGCCATGTTCCCGTTCCGCTGAATCCGACGGCTTTTCGCGCGCGCCTTTACCAAATCCTCCCCTGACCCCAAAACCCCCAGCACCAACCAGTATTTTCGAATTTGCCAACTGCCAACTCCTTAAGACGCACTCGATTCGGAAGCAGCTGTCAGAAAAATATTTGTCGACCAGGAGTGTGCCTTCTCAAATACGAACTTCTTAAATACTTACATTTTGGCATTTCTTTCGCTGCAAATGGTTTCGTCTTAGCTGACCACAGAATAATCCATTTGAGAGTGCGTAGACATCTGGAATACCGAATCAGAATTATACTGATATTATCTTAAATTGCCGACTGATATTATTGCAACAACTCAGCAAGTGACGTTGGAAGATCCATGTAGTACTTTGTTTACCGATTTTAAACAACAAAAATCCATCCCCTGTGCTAGGGCAATTTGAATGCTATATGTTGTTTTACATGTGTGCCATAATTCAAGAGGATGAATCAACTTTTCTCAAAGATTTGTTAAAATAAAGTGTGGCTTAAATTTTTGTTGGCCACACTATGTATAAATGTACAAGTCGTTTGGATTATCTGACCTCGTTTTTATTTCTAAGTTTAATTGATATTCCTAAGAGTAATTTCTACGAATTAAAATATCCAATTTCATTTAAACTAAAATTACTACCTGCAAAAGAAATAGCACTCAAAACGTTCGATCAGTCAAAGACCAGATGTTTAAGCGGTTTCTAGCTATTTGGCGGCCATAGTTTCAAATCCTATTCAAATACTTTATTTTGCCTCACAATTCTTGAACCTCATAATTTCATAACATTATTTTTTGTCAATAGGATTGCTTATGGACATTCCTAAATCCATTCATTTGTCTTAATTATTATAGCTATATCATGTGAGAAGAATTCTATCAATTCATTTGTCTGTTTCTAGTCATTCGAGAGAAGTTGTGCAGAGGTCTTATGAGGACAAAGCCGTTGCACAGTTCCATGCGTAAAACCTTCCAGCGCCAGTGTATATATATATATACATGTATATCTTCGATTTTATCTTTCTAATTACTCCGCCAATCTCTGGGGGCGCTTCCTTAGCTCATGATTTGCAACTACTGCAAACGCGTCGATTTCGTTCCGCGACGCGCCCGAGCCAAGGTAGATTTACTTTTCTTTTTCCATTTGTAATGTTTTCCTCCTATATAAATATATAATATATACAGTGGGTATGCATTCATCCCCACCCACCACCTTGCCACCTACCACCTACCTACTCCACCCATATCCCCGTTTCGCTTAGCTACAACCACTTCACTTTCCACTCTGTTTTGTAAATGACAATCAACTGTACGGGGCCGTATAACTTCTGGGGAAACTGCTCTAATAAACTTACGAAATATTACTGAGATTTTGTTTGGCCGATCGCGACGCTTTTGTTTCTGTATCCACCTGCGTCCTCTTTCTCTCTTTGAGTCTCGAAGCATCCCCCATTTTTATAGATGCAATTTTCACTAACGCGAGTCCAATTATACATTTTGGACGATCACTTATAATTTGATGTCCAGATTTCGTAATTTTGCAATTTTACACAAGTTTTGGGATAAATAAATTGCATCAGGAAAGAATTTGTTTCCAAATAACGTCAATTAAAAATCTCATGCACACCGACAGGATCAACGTCGTGACGTAAAAAGTTTATGATCTCGATCGAAAATCTAAACTATTGCAGTTCATTTTAATTTCAAAGTACTTCCTAAGACGATATTTGGAATGTGTGGTATTTAAAAATTAGGAAGTACTTTGCAACAATGATTGTTCATTATTACTATTTATTGGTAACTTCTTCGTAGATAGTTGGATCTACGGACTTATCTGACCATCTCATGCGACAGAAATTATTCGGTGACGCGGCATGAATGAATACGATCAGTTTTTTTCTTGTTATTTTTACACACCGATAGCTTGACCAAAATTTTGCATTCGGTAAAAGAAAATTTCGATTTTTTCATCATACATGTTTCAATAAACCAAACCAAACCAAACCACATAAATAAAATTGCTACAAATGAATAAAAGTTCATTTTGAGTCATTTAGCCATTTCTCGTGTCTGAGGAGGTGTTACATATTGCATTGTGCCAAAATGGCAGCCGGCCACATTGTCCACGGAGTTAGTTAGAAATTGCTCGATTCCCCTCGGCGCTTCATTTACCGTCTGACGAGTGTACGCAGTTAAACCCGGATATGGAATATGGGCGTTTCCGGTTCCGTTTATTCAAAGGCAATTTGCGGCGATGATGGCATACCGTTTAATAGGAGAGAGCTCATAATTTCAAGACTTGGCATCGCTATAACGTTGTCCTTACCGTTTTGCTTTAGGTGGAAGGCCAAACTTTTATGGAATACAATACCTTAAAAGGGCATGAAACAGAAATTATGCTTCTCATGTTTATTAAATTTTTTAATTTCTCACATGCGCGTCTTCTCTGCCTATGGCATATTTTTACAATCAGATTTTCAATTTAAATTATAGCTATTGATACACTTAATGCTGTTCGTGGAGAAAGCCCACGTATACGTTCGTTTATGTTCCAAATGTATCAGTTGTCTTGCTTCATAAATCAAATGTGCGGTTTGCTTCTAATGGACGTTTTACCAATCACTTCTAATTTATTGTCTCCAATGCCCTCGGTAGTCTTAAGAGAACAGAGATTATTGTCTGGTTTGCGGCCCTTTCGCTTCGATCTGCATCAATGAAATGATTAAATTACTCCGAGCAAATCTCCCAATCGAAAAAGCATTTCGGTTTAATATTAGGCGTACGGTGTATGCGAATTACTTCACAATCGCCTACAACAGTGATTTGCAAACCTGTGGTGAACTACATGATGGAGGTGGGAGATGATTGGACGAGTCACGAGTTTTACCTGCCGTGCAAATTTCAAATTTTAAATCAATGACCTCTGTGTCTGTCCTCTGATGAAATTCCTAGGAACCTGTTTGTTCGTTGCATAAAACGGGGATGGTGCCATCGTCGTTTTTCGGCTGCACTAGTAACAAAACTGCAGTAAAAGCAACAAACTAGTAAAATACCAGTACAGTACAGTACAGTATTCTTATTACGTCGACATTAGATATGCAATTAAAAATAATTTTCGTCTTTATTTTTTGTCGCAGTAAGTAACCCAATAAATATTAAAACAATGGCGACAAAAGCATGACGTTAAAATTATTCAGAAATATTAGTTTTCTAAAAAAACGATTATTGAAAGAGCACATAAGCTGGATGTAAAATAAAATACTCGTACAAACGACGGTTGAAAATTTCATGGATCAAAGTTCCACAAACTTTCCTGGAAGGTATACTCACTGTAGTCGAGGGTCTTAAGAAAAGATCTACGTTTACAGTGTGAACCACAGTACATGCTCGACAATGATACTCGAGTATTATATTCGTTGAAGGTCTTATTGCGTAGTAGACACAACGAAGGTATACAGTGTACAGCATTCACTGCTACATTATAAATTAGAATGCTTGGGAAAAGTAATGTCGCTTGAATTCCGATTTTGTCCCACGCCTCGCTCACCTAATATAAATGTATGGAATAGAGCGGACAACTGTACGTGTACTTGAAAATGGAGAACATCCGGTGCTCACCGAACTGTGATCCGCTGTGTCCTTGTTGCGAGGGAGAGTGTTTTGCTCTGATTGTAAACCATGCCTTCGCTAGAGAACAATTTAATTTTGTTTGTTAATTTGCCTCAAAACTAAATGATTTGAAGGTGTGCGTGTGTTGTGGTGCATTGCTGGACTGCATATCTTTGAGGACTATCCTAGAAACTAATTGCTTTTCTAAGATTACTTTAAAATATATATGAATCATACGATATATTTGAAAAATGCAGATGCGACTGATGAAGCAACACAAGTACATCGATGTTTAAAATATATTAAAACAGATACTATTCCCCATTGTACAAATACATGTAGAACCCATAGAATAATTACACAACTAAAAATTAAAATAGAAAAAATAAGAAGCTTCTGAAAAGAATTTGGACTGTCAGTAAAGTGCATTCAAGTATTACTTGTAAAAGTATAAAAAATACTTTGTTGCTTAGTATGTATTGAGTTCTTATATACCATTGCCTAATACTCCAGGAGGTACATTTTGATATTTCAAATTTGATTCTCAAAATCAAATTAGGTCATCTGGTTTTGGGGATTGTGCACATAGAACAAATGGGGATTGTGCGCATGCGCAGATGAGGTGAATGCATGAAAATCTCCTTTGTGCATAATTGCGTCAGGAACTGAACTTTTAATTTATAAATTCATTTTTAATTCATTGATTTAACCTTTCGAAAAATTCATATGAATTGAATTCGACGACAAGCAACAAGCACAAAGCGACCGAAGTGTTTTGAGAACCACTGCGCGACCTCAATATTGGGCAATGAGAGTGCTTAGGAATGGAGTAGAGGATGGATATACCAGTACACGTAGCTGGGAGATGTGGGTGGGAATGGGTTGAGTGGAGAACATTTTCCCAGTCTTAAATTACAGCGGCGCTGCACGCTTGACTGCGCGCGAAAGTGTTCTCTCTGTACACGACTATATATAGAGACGTAGGTGGCGCTGGGGAGGGGGCTGTCGCGCAATTCAGCATCACCCAACCCCCCCCCTCCTCGTATGCACTGTACTGCTCTCGGTCTATGAAGGCACGTGATTGTCCCGCCCTCTGGTGATGAGGCGTGGCCGTCCGGCCTTCGTGGCTACGGTGAGGGTCAGCGGCCATCTTCATGAATAAGTCAGCATTTTCTGCTGATATCTGATATGACATTGGCCGATAGGACGAGATGGGTGGGGGCAAAGATTTACAAAGCTAGAGTGCGAGTGATAGAAAAACGAATTTCACACCAGTACAATAACGAGCTTAAATTGTTGGTCTAATCTAAATAGCTAGCCTAAATGACTAGGCTAAAATGACTAACGTTTGATACCATTTTAATTTAACATTTGTGTTTACTAATGGGATCTGCAGTTGCCGCGATTTCAACAAAAGCTAATTACATCGCTCCGTTAGTTCGAACCCCAGCTTTTTTATATACGCCAGAAATCGATGTTTCATGCGATTTATGTTCCCTACAGACGAGGATTAGATGTCAGTATTTTTAGATAAACTTTCAGTCTTAGTGTTGTTCATCTCGAATTTGCTGTGTACGATTTAATTGTTTCAGAAATGCCAATTTTGAAGAGTCCACTGCGCGGTTTGTTATTTTATTGGGGGAAAAATCATTATCGGATTATTACCATTAATAATTGTTTGCTCCAATAATTTTCGGGATCAGCCACGGCGCGTCGCTGCGGCCGCGATAATTACTGTACAGTGACGTCATCAGTTATAGAAAATTACGCAGTTGAACGAGTTTGCGCAACATCCATCATCATCATGCACGACAAAAATTCCTTCAAAAATTATTCCTTTTCAAGAGTTGTACTTGTTGCATTGACTCGCCCGTTTTGAAGCTAATACAATTCGAAATGAATAAATTTATATTCAGTTCCTAGAGAAAATTGTATAAAAACGATGCATGAAATATGAATTTCAATTTCATCGCCAAATAAGTGTCAAAAAAAGGTAGCAGGTATAATGAAAACCACTATAGGTTTCCATAATCGTGTATCGGTTAATGAGATTTGCAGCGTTAATATCACGCCAAGAGAGATTCTAAAGTAATATTGCCGACGTGATTCAATTTATCAGCATACGTAGTTTTAGTCGCCATTATCTCTCTCTCTCTCCCTATGCGAGTTTCACCATTTTTCTTTAGATTTCGATTAAATCGTTGCATATTTTGCCGATTTGAGATGTATCTGTATAAAAATATATAGATGTGGAAAAGCGACCGAAATTGTCTATTCCGTGCGACTTCCAATTTCGCCGGCGCCTATGAGAAAATATGCCTTTTCTAGTCATATCCAATTTCATTCCCCCAAGTGCCGCCTCCATTGGCCGCCCATGTACTGCGAACTGTTCCTGTGCTATACTGGATGGGGAAATGGGGGGGGGGATGGAGGGTGAATTTTGGCGGCAAAGATTCGTAGTAAGTGATATTAATGACATTATAGAAGCGACAGCAGCGCGCCTTGTTGCATATTATGTAGGCTTTATGTGTTCGCCTACGTCTGTGGCATGTAGACGGGAGGCAACAGTCCTCCTTAGACCTACCTCATAAGGGTTCTGTAATGCAACTTCCCCTTAACTCAATCGTCGGTAACTTTTTCTCATTTCTCCGCACGATTTTTTTTGTATTTCCCACTCAACTGTAAAGGGTCTCTTAATTTTAAGACGGCCCCATACATTGAAAAAAGTTTATGGAGTTGTAAATTTTAAAATACTTAAATGACGTTGAAACTTTGATATTTTTCTTTAAGCAAATCTCTCTTCAAAGTTCTCAAAAATTCATATTAGCAAAAAATAATGAACGAATTATGAACATGGCGATTTTACTGATAGCACTTTTATTTCTTTGTGATCCATACTCACCACAATATTTCGGTCGTTTTAAAGTTTCAATAATATTTTTGGTTTTTATGTCGAATTAGTTTGTTTTATCTCAGTCGAATGATTCAAGTAAATATTTTGGCGAACTAAAACTAAATAAAAATAAAAAGTTCATACACAGTTCGTTGAACAACTGATTGTTAATCTGTTTTGACAGCGGGCTTCAGGAGGTAAAACGAGTACTTTTTTGTGAGTACGGCACTGGCTGTATCGATTCGTTCATTACTTCGATACACGCTTTTGCGCATGCGCGAGCTCTTGACACACTTGACAAGGTTTGTCGCGAAATGGCAAGAAACGAAGCAAATAGCTTAAAAGTTGCAAGATTTCTCCGTCGCCGATTGTGTGGTGCAAACTTGATCAGAAGTATTCAATCATTATTATTAGATCATGACACTTAAAAGATCTAGAATCGGATTTACGATTTGTCCGAGTTTCAGTTTTTATCGGCCAAGATTTCAGCCGCCATGTTGCTAAAATGGTTGCGAAGTCTTAAAAGATTGTCATTTTTGTGGACTGTCCACATCACTCAGTGGAGTTTCTTGCGGATTTGCTCCGGTTTACATGTTTCCTGAGAAAGAAGCACGCAGCATTTCCAACGGTCGATCGCGCAGTATTAATTACGCTAAAACCATGGGACGAGCGTTCCAATTACTGCAATCCATTACTAATTACTTGTAATTTTGAGCTACGCGCCCCTATTGCTTTATTATATTACGGCGATTTACTGTTGGACTAGCTTCGTACTTCGTTTTTGGAAATTAGTTGAGAAACACTCCGCTAGGTTATCCACAATCCACTATCCACTATCCACCGCTAGGTTCGCCACAAGTGGAAGGCGTTTTATCGTCGCAATGCGTGTGTACACGTCGGTGGTCGCATTTATATTAATTGTCGGAGGAAGAGGAGTAAACAACTCCCGGCGCACACAATATGCGAGTATCAGTGTTTTCGTGTTTGGTTTTCGACTCGCGTTACAGTACGCAGGCAACAACAGCGTCAACATCGTCCCTGCTATAGGGGGAGGAGGTGTTTGCTACTCCAAAAAGCCGAAATCGTGTTTTACTCAGTGACGGCCGCTGCAAATAAGTCAGCAGCGGACGACGACCAATAAAATAACATCTTTCAGAACTAGAAACAACAACGGCCCGGGTGCTGCGAGACGAACTTTTATGTCGTCCTGGCCACAGGCATGCTTGATCAGGGGGGGTTTGAGGGGTTTGAGGAGAGAAGATGAGAGGTGGCGTCACCATCGAAGCGACATGACGCGCATCGTTTAGGCGACTTTCACACCAACCGACGTTTGACAGTTTCCATCACACCTTTGTGCTTCACGTTTTCCAAGAACGTCTCTGGGCGAGAAAGGCGTTGCAACGTACCCCGTGGTGGCCTCCCAAAGAATCAGTTGATTCGCCGAAGTTGTAGTACATCGGAGAACTGTTTTTTTTTTTATATAAATAAATGTTTCTTAGGGAGGTTTACCGGCGATTGCTCATCGTATAACGCTCCTCGTCAGGTAGGCGACCTGGTAATTTTGCCTAACCTAGGCCGCCTGGGAAAGGGATCTTTAGCGACCCGATATCGTTCATAGAGGCACAGATCATGATTTTACTTCCATTCCGAAAAAGAGGCGTCTGATGGAATTTCTCTCGCCCGACAAAATCCGAAATTATGGGCCGAAATCGCGATCACGGGTCGCGAGGCGCACATTCGAAGCACTCCTACCGAATTTTCGGTATCATTTCCGTCATTTGACCTCATTTTGGAATTATTTTCCACCAGACGCTATATTTCAAATTCTTAATAAATCAGTCTAATCACTGATTTTCGGAGGAAATAATCCCTTTTGTGAACAAGTTTGTTAATGTTCAATAAATTGGTAACAACCGTCGAGTTATGAGCAATCACTACCAGCATATATATATATATTATTTTGGAGAATGTATTACAACTGGTCTGGTTATGCGTAGTGTTTCCAGTCAATTATGTTTTAACTGATGATTGCTAGACATTTTTAAAATCGACCAAGAAGCAGAATTTGAACAACGCCCATTCTGCATGGGCTTCACTGCATTGCTTTGGTGCTCGTACGGTTTCGCTGCCCAACGAGCGGCTAAAGCTTAGACTTGCGCAACTGATCTTGCTGTTCGAAAGCAATATCAATTTCCCTCTAGGTGCAATCTCCATAAACCAAACTTCAAAAATATAATTCGGCTAATTTTGTGTCGCCTCAATCCAAGGATATTTGTATGCGTGAATTTCATTTTCGTTCGAGGTTAGTCTGAAGCGCGCCTTTTGAGCCTCGCGCTGCCACCGGGGTGACCACTCATCCAATGTATCCACGTCTTTGGAACGATCTCTCGACCTACCCCTCTCCCCCTTCCTACCTCCCCTGCCGCCTAGATTCCCCTCGTAGCGCTACACGCGTGGTTACTACACCGAGCACGTTCTGGCCCCGAGTTGCAAATAAAACGGCGGTTGAATCCCATCACGTCTGGAGCGAACGTCCAAAAAGTATCCGCAGATTCTATACTGTAATGACAGACGAGAGAAGGATGGTGGTGGCGGTGGCGGTGGTCTGGTAGAGGGGGAGTGGTAGGGGTTTTCCACCGTGTTCACCACCTATTGACGGTGCTGTCATCTGGCGGCGACTGTTGTTTGTGTTAGTGTTTCTTCCCAAAAGGCTTTTGGTCTCCTAAATTGGATTTTATCCAAATAAATGCGACCAAAAATATTTTCACATCTTAAAATAGGTTTAAAGAATATTGCACTTGAATATTTGTTGCAGATTCAGATTCCGAGATATCTTGAAGGAATTCGCCAACGTATGCTAAGCAATATTTTATGGACGCCTTTATAAAAGCGATTTTATGAAACTATTTTCAATCGTTTCAGATACCAGAAAGAGAACGGGGTCAACTACACATTTAATCAATCAGATCTTCTTAATAATTTTTCAACTTTCACTTTATCACTTTGGCTATTTCAATTGTTCCTAAATATTCTTCTTTCCCTTTACGTTGGAATTCCTGTTCTGTCTCGAAATCGCACACACCACATTTTTCACTGACACGTCAATGACGTTTTGATCAAATTCATTCGACGACTGCTGGATTCGATGACAAAATTCTTCAGTTGTGATATCTCCAGATATCCGTTTATCGTCGGTCATCTGAAATGTTTCAAGAAAGTGTCTGAAACGCACAACCAACAGATGGCAGCAAGATTGCGCTTCTAGAACAAACGAAAAGTGGCGCGCGCGAGTTCGAGCCTGGGTAAAGGAAAATAAAAATATTTTGATAAATTTCATGCGATCTAATAAATTATTTCATAAGATCTTATTAAATGTTGTAGATGGGCCCGTTTTCTTGGAACACACTGTCTATTGGTTTACAAATAAAAATTCATGAATTTATGATGCATCGCGAAGGACTAGTTTAAAAGTCATCTTGGCAACTTTTATGGTTCAGACGATGCGCTGAATTGACCGAAATATTATCGTTTCCTAGCTTTCTATAAATTTCGGCGTATTTTTTATACAGTGAGAATGTCCCGGTATCGTCGTGTTACGCTATTTGGTAAATATATTTGTGGTGTAATTATCTACATTGTGTTTCTTTAAAATGAGGTTGTCGAGATCCTATTAGATACTAATTTGGACAAACAAAAGTTTTCTTCGCAACCATTCAGCGAAGAACGGCAACAAATCAACAATTGTTTCTCTCACTCTAGAACTTCTAGAACTGCGCGCCCAGTTTAGAAGAACTTCAATTACTATCAATACAAACAGAGCATATTGCAATTAGTGTCTTCAGCGAAAACAATTCGCATACGTACACAGGGGCGTCAATTAAGTTTTATTTGGCACTGACGCGCGATATTTCGTGGAACCTTTGGGGAATGTGCGTCTGGCGCCGCGCGGCCGCTGTTGCTCCGCGTACCCGAAATTGTAATGGCATTACTTGTGTTGTCGAATGTAAAATGCCTTTTTCCTTTACCCGTCTATTCGCGTGCGGCAAAACCGGTAGATAAAGCCGGCATTGTTTTGCTATTGAGAACAACAACAACGGCATTTTGTTTGGTTGGAACCACTCCGTGGATTCTGCCGAAAGACGGGAGACAAATTAATTGCTCCGTTTCCGATGCTGCACAACAGAGTGCTTCTGTGGTGACGCTGGCGTCATTAAATATACATTTTCTAGAAGTCGATGTCTGTGTTGTCTTCAACCACCGGCTATAGATGGCGCTATCGTGCGCCATTCAAGTCGGCATAGTGCATTCATGAAATGGCTTTGATCTTGCCAGAATGTTTCAGTCGGCTGGTGTGTGAAAAATATACAACAAAGAACAATTATTGAAATTGTTGTAATAAGGTAAATTGTTGATATTATTTAAGGATATATATATAAGGATACTGTTTCTATTATAGTCAAATAAATTAACAGAGATTAAGTCATGTAGCTAACGAGTTTATTTTCTCAAATTACTCTCCAAAATGTCCTTACCCAAATGATGTTTTTGCGTGACGCTATATCATAAGAAGCTTCGGAAATATGTAATTGAAATTAATGTAATTATTAAGTTTAATTTGATTGGTGAAAATCTTTTTGGATCACTTATACGATCTTCTAAATTGGTTAAATTACTTTTTCTCTATATACTACTGTGTGCGATGTTGGGTTTGTTCTGCTCCGAGCTTAAAACAATCGTTATTTCTTTAATTTCTAATCTGGATATTTCAGAATCTGTTTACGATAAAGTGCAAATAACTGACTACTGTAGCTCGGCGGTCCCGGGTTCAATTCCCGGCGCGGGTTCTAGATAATTTCGATCCAGGGATACTGGTGTAATTGTGCCCCTCGCATAGTGCCTATGCACCAAGTGGGGTACAGAAACGCCTGTAGCACAACTAGCGACTACAGTGATTGGAAATTAAAAATAAGAAAGTCATGCACCAAGTTGGTTTTTCTTACTTTTTGTCATCGGCTTTCACGATCTTTTTTACATTCTGTCTTTCTGTCATCCGAATCAGTAATACGCGTATCGTTTTATTTTGAAAATCAGCGCCATCTATAAGTGGCTGCACGTACTCTGTATATACGACCGAATGAATCGACTGCTCCGAACTCTTAACGACAAATCGGTAAACGATTATTTGGAGCTATGGATTATTTCGAGCGCGAGCTATATATAATATACTGTATGTGACCCTGGCTTTGCGTGCAACCGTCTCTGTCGGTTAAATGTAGATTACATTTGCATTTTTGAATAACAACAACGGAAGAAAAAAATTGTAAGCTCATTACGTCAACTTTGCGGTGGCGGACGTCACTTTTGACAGCAGTGACGTGAGTCGGCTAGAAAGGTCCCGCCCTTTCTTCGCGGGGACTCTTCCGATGCGCTCGTACTGTCGATACAGTGGCTTCCGAACTGTGTCGCTATTGGCTTAACCGCGTCGTGAGGCGCCGTCTCTCGCCCTAAGTACGTTTTTTCTCGATTTGCTGCGTTGTTTTACACAATCGGCGTTTTACACTTTTCGATCAAATTTCATTTGATGATTCATTTCACGTTTAGTTCTATGAAAATATCATTTTCATGGATGTTCATTGGATGTTCTTTGGATGTTCGAATGAAAGATTTTATATGAGCGCGCATGAGATCAGCCTACACGTGTGTTTAAACGACCAAAGCAAAATTATGTCCATGTTTTTTTGCAAAAATGTTTTTTCCGTTATGACTTAAAAACTCAGTCTCCTCATCCGACTTAATTTTTTTACGACTCAAATTGGTTTTTACCTATTGATGACAGCCGCAAGGTGTTTGTGATTAGTTGTCGAAACTCACCTCTTTCTTTTTGGCCCATGACATTCATGTAGGTATAAAATGTAAGGTAGCTAATCATTTTCTAAAGTTGTGTAAAATGCAAAAACTGTTGGGTTTTACGTAAGCTGAAATTTCGCTGGATGTTCTAAAGCAAATTATCGCAAATTATTGCAGGTTTTAACGTTGTTGGGTAAATAGGATATTGAATTAAAAAAACTAAACTTCGACTATGGTTCTCTCGCCTGCATGCGATCCTACGCCTCTGATAGGCCAGAGGTTAGAATGGGAGATTATGTCGATAGCATTGTGATATTATGGGTGGTAATCGCTGTCTACTGTATTTTGGGGGGGAGGGGGAAGAGAAGGAAGGACTGAGAGGCGGAAGGTGTGCATGACATTTTTGAAAGAATGGGTCGAGTGTTGACGTAACAAAAGCAAAGGTTAGGACTGTCATGATCTAACCACGCTTCCACGTATTGATGCGCAATATTCGTAAATAAAATTTGTTTGTGAACCATCGAACACCATTCGAATTATATCGTACAATAACTATTTCCTCGTTTCATCTCCTGTCTTTGTTTATAAATTCAGCTTCTTTAAAATTGGAGTTTAAGTACTCCGTCATCTTCAGGTTCTCTAATACAGATAGCTACATGCCTGTAGACCGATGCCACTTTGTTTATGCATTGTTTCATTGGCAGTAATTTTATTTGTGCAGATATGTGCGGACTGTGTATTATTCCCGTATATATATATATATATGGGGCTTACTATTTACATTCTTTTCATAAACAAAGTGCTAACTCAGGAACAGAAATTTGATGATGAAATAAAAAATGTCAATTCAAGATACGCCCATTGATCGGTATCTGGTCAGTAGTCCAGTATCCTTTATCTTCCGCTTATATGTTCCTTCAGCCAAAGTTAATAGAATACAATACGCGGCACTCAATGCATTTATCTTCCGAATTATTTCGTCGGTATATCGCCAGTGTGAGAACCACTGGTATATGACCTGGGGTTTGCCAATCGGATTCATCTTAATAAATTTCCAGCACTGCACCCGAGAATGTCTACACACACAGAAACAGTGGATGGCAGTATGCCCATTAAACTACACCCCCCATCATGCAAATCATACACTTGTGTATCCTTTTTTTTCACAAAAAATAAGGGCCTGGCTTAAAATTCCAGGTAGTAAAATTGTGCTTCATCTAGATAATAACTTTCTTTAGAGAGTGAAACATATTGTAATTTTTATGGGACAAATTGGAACATATATAGAACTAATTTTTCCCAAAGTTTGAAGCCGAAATGCCAAGGTAGGCGGGGGGACCAGTTTAATGGACATGATGGCAGTCCTAGTCTTTCACCAGGGCTATATCTGACGTTGATCCGGCGTGGGGTTAATCCTGGGGCGCCATTCTCGCTGTGGCGCGTCTGTCTATAGGCGGGGGGGGGGCGGCGGTCGGTCTCCCGACTCTGTCTAGGCACAAGCAACACACCCCCTACTCTCTCCACACATCCTACCAACGCCCCCACCTTCCCTGCTGATTCAATTAAGCACTTTATGTCAACGCGTTTTCGCCTCTTTAAATAGAATCAGCTTACACTCGTATGTAGCTGGCTGTATGGGAACGAGTTATATAGGGAGTGGACCGGATTCTTAGGTTTCTATTATTTGTTATCATTTTGAAGAGGAAAACAAGACGAAATAAATAATACCTTTATTTAAAAAAAATTTAAATGTGCGATTGTAACGCGTAGAATTATGGAATTGAAAAGAAATGTCTTAAAAATAAGACATTTCTTTAAAAAATAAGAACTTTACGAAGGAATCCTCATTGGACAGGAAATGCATAAACATTAAGAGAATTGAAAAATTGATGGGTTCCTGGAACGACTCTGAAAGGAAACACCATTTAAAAGGAATTATTGGTCAAGGGAGATTTCATAATCACTTTTAATTTCTCGGGAGTTTATGCAACATCAAGGATTCAGGATCAGCAGAAATTACGCATTTCACGGATTCTCCCATTTAATGCATACTTATTAGTGGCCCGTTCTATAAATTTATGAGGAATTTAAATACACTTGAACCAAGCGGTAGTACCTATCTCTCGTGCATGTAGTTCACCTCCGCTGATCATCAACCGGTAAAATTTTATTTTCTTACAAATCGTAGTTAAAATTGAGTACCATTTCGAGAATTTTATTTCGGCGCTTGCATACCCGGTTCGTTGTTGCATCAAAATGGCTCGGTTGGTCGGCCTTGTTTTCGTCTGGGCGCCGTTTCGCGTTTCCAACGTGTACACGACGGCATATATATATATAGCATGTACATGTATACACCACACTGACTGCTTAATTCACTCTTTGCATTTCATTAGGTCTGAATGAAATAAGAGAAATTTGTGCGCGCGTCCACGACTCGCTATAGTTGTACGTCACTCCTCGTTGTGAGTTTCGGGGAAGGAGGAGGAGGGGGGGGGCGTCTAAGGCGGCGTGTGGCGCCCACGAGGGGCGGGGGCGATCCGAAAGTGCTATCGCCATTTAATTGCATGCCCACAAGAGATGGTCCAAAAGTACCGTCATCTTTTAAATTCAAACGACCACAGAGTCAAACGTATGAATTCACCGAACACTTTCGTAACTACTCAAAAAATGAGAATAAATAAAATAAATGTGTTACCAAATTCTGGCCTTCAATAGCGCTTTCGGAAGCGGCCTCGCCTGCAGCCACGCAAACTTTATAACAGGGGGAGAAAGTTATTCCTTTGATGTGCTGGTCAAGCAAGTCGGAGAGAACAATAAACCCACTGTTCGATGACATGTGTTTCGCAAAAATCAAATCTTAAAAGCAAACCCAATTTTCGCTTGCAAATTTAGCTACAAAAGCAATGGTTTGCAAAACCAAAAAATGTTCGATACCGACAATTACAGGCAGCCCCTTAAAATTGCCAAGTATTGGGTCACATGTGAGCACAATATGTTCAAATTTAAAGTCGAAAATAGTAGATATGAAATCATACTACATTTGTGTTATTACTACTAATATCGGCTTCATATCTACTAGTAAGGATTTTAGTTGAAGAATATTACATTTTTAATGTAGAAGTAAAAGAGTGTATGAATTATGTAATGTAAAAAGTATGGTGAACGCTAGATGTCGCGTGAGTCGACTGAACGATAGATTGCCGCGACATCTAGTGAGGAGAGCGTGGAACGCGGAAGCCCGAAATTGGTCTATCAAAAACTGTGCAACAAAATTTCTTTGCGAATTTTGCGAAAACTATGGCGTTTGAGGGTAAATTTAAATTATTTTGCTATCATCGGTGTGCGTGATGATTTTCGTCAACTATTCAAATTGAGAACAAGATATAAATCTCGATAAGTTTTCTATTCCCGAACGTCCCGTGAGAATCTCGCTTGTGTAATCAACCACAAATTCAAATTCTTATTAACTGTGGGTTCATAGACGTCGCCATACTGACAAAAAATAAAAGCGTATATATATATTTATATAGGGGTGGGATTGTCGAGGTTCCGTCTGGCGTTCGCCTGCAGAGGCTATTAGTTTGACAAAGGCAATAACTTAAACTAGCTGAAGGCAACTGCTTCACCAACAAGCCGCTGGAGGGCAGTGCGGGCGCTGCTTCTCTGCGTGGGCGAACGACTGAAATGGCTCGTCCGCTCGCGTTTCTTTTGTTTTCTAATTCGGTTTAGTGAAGCGATAACGGTTCGTTCTTCTCGCTCGTTCCCCCGTTTTAACTTTTCGGTTGTTCTAGCGTGTAGCGTGAGAGAGAGAGGAGAACTGAGGGGGGAAAAGGTATATGCAGGTTTATAGCGCTCCCCTCTCCTTCCCCCCACACCACCACACATCCCTTTCACATACCTATACCCTATAGCTATCGTCTGCGCGCTCTGAAACCTATTTCGAATGAAGCTAGTGACGTGGAAACCGTGTACCAAAAAAAAATAGTAAAAGAACGAACGAGAGAGAGATAGAAAAAAGGAATGTGAAAACCAAACCTTAAATGCGCCAGACGTGAAATAGCTTTTCACGTTTTTGGTGAATGTGTAAAAAGGGTTCTCGGCGTAGGTAGAACTACTTGATGAATGTCCACTTTGAGAGTACATTGAACAAACGTGGCGCTAATGGACTCGGCTACACTATTTTTGTCTCAAATTGAAATTCTCCATCCAAGAATAGGACTGAAGACGAAAAAGTTTTCAAAAATAAGAATTTGAAATTACTAATTTAGTCTTAACTGTTTTTCCTTCAAGAATTTGGTGTCGTCGTTCATGATTAGTCGTGACTTGATCTGAACTACGTTGCAAAATAAATTATGGGCATATTAATGCATTTTTTTTTAAAAAACAACTTTAATATCCAGGAAACAGTAACATTTTATTTTGCTCAATTCGCATACGACGAACCTTTAATTTAGGACTCCTCTAACCAGTAATATTCCGTAATTTTTTGTTTTTGTAATCAAAAACGTTTGTCAATTCGTATACTACTGTATTTTTTATTCTTAGATTTAATGTGTTACTCCAGCGCATGGCTTAAGCATCATTTTTACACGATAAGATTTCACATTTTGCGCCATCGAAATGTCATTTTGTTTTCCCAAATTCGTGCGTGAGTTTCAAATCTCAAGCGCGGTCATTCGAAATGTTTCCTTGCGTGACCAAAACAAAATAACATTTACATGGAGCAAAACTTGAATGCTCCAAATGTTAATGATACTTTAAGCATTATTTATGTTTCCGCGCATTCTTGCGAGATTACACTTGCACTGTGTTTTAATTTTGTTATCTTTCTTTTTTTCTTCTCTCTTTCTAGGTAATATTACGAATTCATTAGTTCTAATAGTTATGACTGAAGGTGATATTTGCCGAAGTTGTGCTGAAAAGGTAATGAAATGTTCTCAAAATACACATATGGGATAAAAATATTATCCCTAATCTTTAGTAGTGTTCGTAATCGCCTCAATTATTTTAAATAGAGTGACATTTTTGGAAATTTCAATTACAGGCGCGTGCATTGCGCGTTTTTTCCCTCGAATTTATTAACTTTTCCAAACAAATTCAATATTGCTGAAAGCAAAAAATATTTCTAATTAAAGGATAGCTGTGCTACAAAAAAACACGTAAGCACAGAAATGTCTGGAATCTTATTAAAAATAACGCATCCCGCCAAATAGGATAAAATGCATTATAGACCAAAATTATTTTTAAAAAACGCATTAAAATTTCTAGAATACTAAAAAATCAGGAAGAAACCTGTAAAGTCTTGAAACATCAAATAAACATACCATTAAACCCTTTATTAATTCACCATAGATAATCTTTTAAAATCCAAAATACAGGAACCCGCCAATACTAGAAAATTCTGATGTATCCCTCAAAATCTAGAGTCCTGTCTTAGACACAATCATAAAAATATTTTACGATTAACTTTAGGAAAGAAAGTGTTCAGATGTCAAATCACTGTTTATAATTTTGTCGCGCGCATCATTTAATTACTTCGAATACGTACATCTATTTTATATTTTATTAAATTGTGGCCAATTCTGCCGATGACAATAAGTAGCAAAATACTGAAATGTCATCATCGAATGCCGCATGGTTCGCTACTGTGTGCGATGTTGGTGGTCGTCGGATAGAGACATTCTCGCCGCATTGCCGCATTTGTTTTGTCGCGTTGCACAAAAGGCAAATTATTTAATGGACGCGATAAACCATTTTACACGCAGCGTGTTCCCTAATTAAACGAGTTACCTGCCCCCGGCTCGCTTCGAACGACTGTGAGAACAGCTTGCGGCATCGAACACTCAGTTCCATGGAAACATTACGAGCATGAATTTCCGGCGCTCATATTTACATTACTGGTCGTGGAAATTCAGTTTAGCAATGGATAGAAATCGAACTGAGTGACCAGATATTTATGGTCACATGAAATTGAAAACTGTAGGAAGGAAAAATTGGGGAGTTCCTCTTAGATTTGCGGTTGAGCATTGGGCCCAAGTCAGGGTTCCGGTGTTGAAATACGAACAAATGCTCCAAAGAAAAAAATGCATAACTTTAAGATTTAATTAAGATACGACAACTCTTCATAAGATCCTGAGAGAGTCTTGCAATCACAAGTTTTCGTCGTATCATCCGCGGAGAGTAGTCGTCCTCGGATGATCACAAGCCCTTGCGAATCATAATTCTGTACTCGGCCCATAATGCATTTTCAGTGTTGCCTGAGTCGTCAATGTATTTGAATATGATTATGCGAATTTCAGTAGTTGAAGGTTTTGTTTATTAACGAAGTTTGTTGGAACTACAGTTTGTAATGGGGTGGGGGTAAGATTTTGAAATTTATTGTAATGATGAACTGCTTTAGTTCTCCGCTCCATCAATACTCCACTGATGTTCGTTCCATCAACACTTTCCCGATTAGATGGGCGGGGGGTCTCGTTTTGGCGTAATGATTAGCGTATCGAACAGTTATTCCCGTATTCGTGGGTTCTATTCCAGGCCGAGACCATCGGAATTTTTCGGGCGAAAGATCCCTACCTAGGTATGAGACTTAGGCTGGGCAAAATTACCAGGTCGCCTCCTGGGGGATTAATTAGTTGGGCGAGTTTGTCTTTGTTCTAGGATCACTGCACGACTCCCAACTCAGTTGGTTGAGACAGACTTGTGGTGCGACGATCCCGTGTTCGATTCCCGGAGCGATCTCTCCCGTTTATTCGGTGCTGCGATACTTAAGAACATGCGTAGCCTCGATTCGAAATTACCAGTATCTTCCGTTGGGATCGCTATAATATACGTGTTTTTGTTTGGTGCCCTCTTGTGTATACATCCGACCATTTTATTCGCGGATGTTTCCAAATGTTTCCGAGTGGTTGTACCGTCGGCCGGCATCGCAAACCAAAACTCCCCAGTACACACAAACACACTAAAAGCCTGTATGTGTGCGTTTGTATATACAGTTCAATTCGCTTTCAGATTTTCGAATCCGCTGGTGCGTTTTATGGTTCCGCTCGTGAGCGCTACCGGAAATGTTTGGTCCGACGAGAAGAATTAAAACGTGTTGAGGAGATAGATCGCCGCGAAATTTAACTACCGCGGTTCCTGTATAGTGTATTTTTTTTGGTGCAACTGTATCATAGATATGGGGGGCACTAGCCACGATTGAATTTCAGAAAGCGGTTACGGTGAAACTAATACAGGAATGATGTGGAGGGTCTACGTGTTTGGCAGAGATCGACGATGTTCCCGTCGTAGTCTCATTTGATCGGAGAACTGGCTTTAGACCTTTAGTGTGTGAACTTACCTGCCCCGGGTTCTTACTTAGTTGATCCTAGATATGTCCCCCACTCTTATTATTGATATTAGTTTACGCAGTTGTATCGCTGCGGTAACGACAATATTCATAGAATCAGTGCCTGGACGCCGTTTTTGTCGTATATTTCCTAGCAGAGATCAACCTGGTGGTAAGGAATGTTAAATCGTGACGTGCGATGTCGCCGTAGGCGTCACACTTGTTCACGAATTTCCAGGAACACAAATTAGCACGTCGAATTTGCGTACAGACCGTAATGACGGTATCCTGGTTCCTAGAAAGCTGGCGTAATTACTACATCTCCACAACCTGTCTAATAATTCGTTGACACAACTCGAATTTTCATTTACTCTAGAGAAGAGTACTCTAGTAGTAACTAGAGTAACTAGTTAACTGTAGTTACTCTAGTAGAATTTCCATTTATTATCCCATGATAATCGTAAACGTGCACCAACTCTGTTTTTGAATTGTACGCTACTATAACTACGGATTTTCTAGAACACGAGTATCAAAATTGGCTATAGTATATTTACGGTTGCGAACTTAAATTCGTTATCGGTAATTTAACCCAACAAATGCTGCTCAAATCACTTTACTGCTTGCATGCGCGTCTTCCTTTTTTTTATGGTGAATTTCTTATTTATTTGGAATTTTTGACTTTATTGTCTCGAACGGTGCGTCATTCCGATACTGTGTTTGCACGTCTAAAATTCTCCTTGCCGATGAATCCAATTTCAAATCACTTCTGTCGATTTGACCGCGATGTCTTGCGTGTGATCCATCAATTACGGTATCATCTGCAGTTTTTAAAAAAAAGCGCCCACCCTGTACTAATCGGCGAACGTGAGCATTGTTAGCCGGGGCGCTCGCAAACTGAAGATGCCACATTTGAGTCACGGCGCTGCCAGCGCAAATAAGGCCACGGCCATTAGGCGCCCGATTTAAGGTGCTGAACGTGTTTTTGTGCCTCTTATTCAAATTAGAATATTTTTGTATTTCCGCCGATCCCATTTGGGCTTCTTGTTCTGAGAAGTTAGGCGAAGGCGGCGCGCGGTTGGTGAGTGCTTGCCGCTGTACGTGAGCCTTGCGTTAGATGCTGAACATCGATATAGAGGAAGCAGCTAAAATCGTTAGTGCAAGGTGTAGATGAAATCGTTGGTTTTGCATTTGGACACTTCGAATCGGGCCTAGTCGGACCAGCGAGGGAGAGACGAATTGTGATGAGAGTTCCAATGGGTAATTATTAATTTGTCTGGACATTGGGCGCCACCTTCGTCGTTTTTCTTGCCTGTGATCACGAGCGAGCTGATGAACAATGACATGTTGGATTTTGGGCAGCGGCATTTCATTAATTATTCGTCACTTTTTGTTGAAAATATGAGGATGCGATAGCGTATACTCATGCATTCCTGTCATCGATGACAGTTGCAGTTGTTGAACTTTTTTTTTACGGTGACAATGATCGAAATTAGGATACCAGCCGTTAGATGACTTCATTGATCACTGGGTTGAGAGACACTGGAAGATCGTAGGAGGGAATGATATCAGTTTAAGTTTGCTGGTCAGAATTCTGAAGGGGGATTGTAATGTTGATATCGGGGAAATTATGTGCCCAGCTCCTAATAGAAGTAGAATGAGGGACCACACTAGAATGGTGAACGAGCTTCAATGTACATCTGCACCATATTTTAAGTCCTATTTCCCTAGAGTGTGTAGACAGTGGAATGGCTTGACAGAGCCTCAAATCCAGAGCCTTTTAAAATAAATCCATTTCTGTCCCCAACTTGTCTTTCGACCCCCGCCATAGGCCCCTCTCTTAGGGGCTGCTTGCGGGTAAAAATTGTAATTGTAATCAGTCAAGGCACTCCCCATGTATCTCATTGCATCCTGGATTTGCGAATTGTAACAGGTGATCTGGACGCCGAGGTGGTGTGCCACACACAGTCTATGCGAATTTCATCGGGAATTAAAATCGCAGCGACTACATGTAGGCGACACTTCCGCCGAGAAATATTCGATTGTGCCTTTGTCGGCGCCGTTTGTCTCGGAAAAGATGTCCGGATATAAAAGGGTAGCTCATTTTCTTGTTTGGGGGAGTGCCGACGAACTTTACTCGGCGTTTCCCTAACGCTCCTCCCGCGCTCCTCCCCGCCCCACCTCCACCTTCGCCACCGCTCCATCTAGCATAAATACTTGAGAGAAAAAAATTGGAAATGAATTATTCATGCAATTACATAGCTCGCAGCCGTTGCCCTAGCCGGAGCTGGCGTTCCGAGCCCCATCAAAGAAGTGCTTTGACAATTATTACTTTATCTTGCTGGCGCACCGTCTCTCGTTCTCTCTCTCTCTCTCTCTATCTCATCGTGTCTAGTTGTGCCGAATGCACTGCGGCATGGGCCACGGTTATTACCGGGGTCTCGGCGCAAAAGCTGTAAGTGGTGGCCACGAGTTATCTGACAGCACTGCTGCTGCTTCTGGTGGGATGGAGTTCGGGGGCGGGAGGAGCGCTGTAACATTTACATAAGAGATTTTATATTTTTGCCTTTTAGCTTTTCTTCACGTGTGTCTCTCGGCATGCTGCATGCCCAGCCCCCTCCCCTTTCTTTCTTTATCCCACCCGCCCAACCGTTTCCCCCGTAACTCCTTCTTTCCTTCGCAATCCGATAATATTTGCATGGCCGTTACAGTCTCTCTCTCTCTCACGTGACGCACTCGGTCCGGTGTTCCGCGAAAGCGCCGAACCAAAGCGCTTTCACTGACGCGCTCAATTTGAAAGAAAATATGATAGCAAGGTTCAAATGGTTCTACGAGTACAAAATTAATCGTATACGGCCGCGAAATAGTTGAACATAAAATAGATTGGCGCTAACAAAAAAGTAAGATAGATCTTCGAGCATTTTTTTTTGGGATGTTTTGTGACCTGAAGCGTCTAGAAAATACAGTTTCGTCACTTGGGGCGCGCGCAACTACTTTGAAGTCATTGATGGCGTAACTATGTGGGGGATTGCTTTGTATCAATTGAAATTGTAAAAGTTACGATAACACGAATAGCAACCCATTTAGGGCGAACACGCTGGTGGACCTCCGTAACAAATATCTCAGAGACACCATTGTCATTAACTGGTCGTTCGACCCCCGCCATAGGTCCCATCCGGGGCTGCTTCTGGCTCTCAAGTTTTCTTTCAAATTAATCTTCCATCCACTTGCAACGATGGTACAGCTTGTTTACACAAGTTGTATACCATTGGTGTGCATCCTGTATGCATTATATCTGATATATAAATGCAAATATGGTCT
Source organism: Mycogona germanica (assembly GCA_034698785.1). Taxonomy (NCBI): domain Eukaryota; kingdom Metazoa; phylum Arthropoda; class Diplopoda; order Chordeumatida; family Chordeumatidae; genus Mycogona; species Mycogona germanica. The sequence goes on from JAQGBY010000105.1 coordinate 28,805, forward strand.
TCGGTCATCAAACCGCAGCCGCCGCCATGGAATTCGGGGTCAGGACGCGCATGTTTGCATTAAAGTTTGTTGGGGGGATGGAACATTGCGAGGGCATTCCGCGATTTCCCTGACCATTTCCGCGGAAATATCCGCGCCTAAACCTTCGGTGGACCCGAGTTCCTTTTGAAACATGTGTAGGAAAGTGCAGCTCAATCTGAAAAATGTGCGTTACTCTGAATTCAATCTTCTCAGCTCATCCCCACCCATCGGGCCACTAGCGCCACCTACGTGCACGAGTACAAAGCTGATATTACCTACTCAGTTTCAATCAGGCCCTAGAATCGATTAATTGCCATTGTTTTGCAGTTATAAGTGACGTGAAGTAAATTAATTTTCTCCCAATAATAGGGATGGGAAAATATGATGGAAAAATAACAACAGGCCTTGGCAGGAGGCCGTCATCATTTTCATTATCGCGTTAGGAACGGCATCGTCGATCCCGCTCTCCTTTAAACACGTCATCACTTTCATTCTTTGTCCCACTTTTTTCTATTACATTTTCTTATTGGTGAGGATAATTGTTATCCCTAGAGGGTACAGAATGGTTTGTTGCTTCCCTAGACATTAGTAGCGAACACCTAGATGAATGAAACGTGTCCGCATTTGATGCGTTTCGTTGGCGAAGTTTGTTAACATTTTAGAATTGAGTGAATTAAGAATAGTATGGTCACAATTAATAGTAATGTAAACGATGCTCGTTTAGGGACGGGAGGGCACTGTTGGGAACCTCATCTACATGTACAGTAATATCTGGAACATCGCATGCTTGTACATGAGATCTCACTTTACAAGTCGGCCTGAGATTTGAGGCGTAATAACAAAAAACATATTTTTTTCTTTCCACCATCTTTTTTTTGCGTTTATCTCTTTCAGTTGCTTCAACAAGAAGTGCTGCAGTTTTTGTTAGCGAATCACTTGTGTCACAAGTGCTCTATTCATTAGTTCTACCGTTGTTGTCTTCTTTCTCTATTTCCTGCCTATGTCACTTCTCGAAATTTGAGTTCTTGTTCCTACCTCGGATTATATCAGTGTTGAACAATTTATCTATCATGCTGCGATAAGTCATTATCCTTGCATTCAATTTTTGACTGTTAACGTTAGGAAAATTCAAAACACAACGCTAGATAGCATAGCGGCATAATCCGTGTTAACGTTAGGTTCTTCACAATGCACCCATGCTATGCTTGGGAGAGAAATATAGGGGTAGCACTGCTGGTGATCTCTTAGGAGAAATGGTATTCTCAAGTCTTCGCAATGGATCATGAGGGTGGGATAGTCATGTTGTATGTGATTGCTGTTCGAATGAGCGAAGGTGTTAGCTGGTCCCAGCAATTCCATTTATAGAGACCACGGCGAAAATTGTATATTTTTTTCCTCTGAGAAATAGCGTTCGACTATTTGTTCATCGCTTATTGGCGTGGTCCGAGTTCTTCTCATTGTGCAAAGAGGATTTCGGAGCGTTAACCGCTGGCTAATGTCGTTGGTACATAGACTATATTTGATTTCGACTTAGTTGCGCTTAGGCAAGAATAAAAAAGATCGTCCTCTACTTACGGATCTAATGTTGGTCGGTGATTGTGTAGTGTACACGTTAAGCTTTCGTAAAATAATATGCACTGCGGGACTTTGTGTCTTCGAATGTTTTGCTACTGCCTAAGGTTTTACCATTTTGGCGTCTTCAATTAGAACAACGTTTCCAGTCTTTCAATTCGGACGTCAGATCACATGTTCACATGAAATAAGATTAAATTTCGTTCAAATTTATTTCATATTCAAACTCAAGATATTTAAAATGCGTGTAAAATACGCTCACAAGAAGTACTAGATGGGATTTTTTCAAAATTTCTAAAATATTAGTTACTTATCAGAATTAAAATTTGTATGTTAATGAAGTTGGTTGAAGATGGTTGAAGATGATAATTGCAGTTCCTGTCATCATGATAAACAAAATCTATTTTTATAAATGATCCATGGAACAAACTCGATGAAATTTGCATGATTTTAGAGTGTGCGCACTGAATTCAATTCCAGAAACTTAATTTTAGGATGTCTGATAAGCAATTCCAAATAGTCAAGAATGGTCATCTTGGATTTGGCCGATCGGGGAGTGGACCACATTCGACCCTACAAATGGCGAAACCAGAATCAATAAAAGCAACTATGAATGACATTCACTGACAATACTTGTTCGTCTTCCTGCGTGCAACGTCCATAGTGGATTTCGCTAGGCAGGCCTACGTACAGTAGTCCGCAAACTCGTAGACACAGCAATGTTTACGGCAACCGTACATAAATACTCAGTATATCGGCCTTGTGGGGTGAAATCGCGACGGATTTGATTTATTGGCTCGCCGACAAATCGACCGCGTATTTTGGGCTACGGTCTGACTTGTGGAGAGAGAGTGACTTGTGTAATGTGGCCTTAAGTAGCTACCCGGCAAAATGCGGCGTCACAATCTGGAGCAAACTGTCACACACCTGTCTGACCGCATTGCCCCCGCGTCTTTTCTATTTATGAGTGAATTGGGGGTGGGGACATTTATAATAATGGTCTGTGCTTGTGCCGATACTTCTGATGTATTTGCCACGCTAGTGGATATTGTTTGGAACACGTCACTTGACCCAGATAACGTCACGTAATTCATATTCATATTGATTTAGCGGTATTTGTCACTATATAAATTGCTAATAAAGTTATGTTTGTGTCGTCATTTGTTGAGGTTTTGGTTTAGTTCAAAAAGAAAGAAATTGAATTTTTAAAAAATGTCGAAAAAGTCACAATGAAACAGTTTTTTCCCCAGTAAAAGATTGTGCAGTGTGGAGAGAGAGTATGGTGTTGTGGGACCTGTTGGCACTGATGCACCCCGAATGCAGGCTTCACCTCATTGTCTCGGTGTTCGTATGGTTTCTGTACGCTACGGGCGCGGCGAGCGAACCTCTGCGGGGCAGCTATTTGTGTCAGTAGGGTCCTGCACTGTGTTACTTTTTGTAATGTATTAAATAATCATAATGACTGAGGTCAGAGTTTCCGAGGTTAGCGTGCTTTCCTCGCGGCCCGTGATCGCGATTTCGATTCCGGCCGACACCTTCAAATATTTTCGGACGAGAGAAATTGAGAGAAATCTGCTGAATGATCTGTGCCTGAAATTTTCGCGTCTGATTAGACCCAATTTTGTATCGCTTTTGTGTGACGGTCGTAGTTTCGATTCTGAGATGATTCGTCAATAGGTTATTTGGATACTTTATTTATTTTGTCAGTTAAATCTTATTTGTGCTTGAAGTACAGAATATTTTGGTATGAAGTGTTCTGTTTGAAACCTCATTTCGTCTATTTTTCGTTATTCAAGATTATTTTTTCGCCCAGGGGTTCTGAAAGTAAGTACGAGTAACCAACAATTTAATTTGAAGAAACCAACCGGTATCGTAAACCTCCGTAATTTATTATTTAGTCCCGTAATTTAATTCCCGTAAATTCGCAAGCCCCCCGTCATCAATCTATGCTCGCCCCGTAGCGAGTGTTTCACTCTCGCGGTACCACCAGCGCCATCTATGAACGGTGATTGAAAGCCCCCGTCGTTAATCGCGCGCTCGCTCGCTCGCCAGAGAGACGAATGGAGACGGGCTTCGTATCGTCGACGCCGATATACATACACACACGTACATGTGCCGTAATGTATATACGATTTTTCGAGAATTGCCGGGTGACGACGACAACGACGACGACGAAGTGCAGCGGAGGAGACCCAGAAGAATGGCTCTTTGATGACTGTCGTTAATTCTTTTCTTACCGTCGTTTCGTCTGTCGTTTTCTCGCCCGCCAAGACGTAGGCCGCGCGCTCGAACCATTTAAACTTTTACAGCGTTTGTTTCTTCGTTTCGTTGGTGGTGGTGGTGGTGGTGGTGGCGTTGTACGTGATGGATTGGCGATGACGTGCTGCTTGGTATGTAGCATGGGCATGGCTGTATCGAAATACAGGCACGCTCTGAAGAAGTGCACGCAGCAAGATATCTGTTGGGCTTTTCGCAATTCGAGAGTATGGAATTAATTTTTTAGACGAAGAGCGTTCGGAAAACATGCGATTAACATTTTCATTTTATTACGAGCGAGCTGAAAAACATAGTTGAATACATGAGGAGAGACATAAATTATATTTAGTCGGTTACAAGTTTAGCAGTGAACGGCAAAGCGAAAATAGTTGTAATGATGTTCTTTTCTTTAATCGAACGGCTAAGGATGCAAAACACGATTCTATGATATTCAAGACCAAAATTTCAGGAGACTGATTCTAAACATGCTGGGCAGCGAACTTCCGCTACATTGACCTAACATACTTAAATATATGTCATTCGACACTTAACACGATTGACTGGGGTGTGTTTAGACATTGAACGAAAGCGTCGAGTTCGTGCTTATGGCAAAGAAACAATTGGCGAACTCGAATGACAATTTGCCCTTCTTAAAATGTGCTCAACAATTTCGTTCTACTTGCTATATACTTTGTGGTCATGTGTATTGCAGTAAAGCTGCTTCGATCTCGAAAGCAACTAACTTTTGCCTCAATCTCAAGTACAAATGAAATTACTAGAGCACGCTCAAGTTAATTTATGTAAACAGACGTATGTTTTTTTACTGTGTGTGTGGGAGTATATACACTGACTATTGAAATAAATTGAAATAAAACAGACTATAATAACATTTTTTCGCTGTATCTGTCGATTTAGTTATGAGTGGTTTGGAGCACCCATTTCTTATTTCTCTAGCAGCGATGTTCTAATTTGTAGTCACCGGTAATGCGTGCGCTGAAATCCTAACCTTTACGGGTTCGAACCCGCGACCCAGAGACGTCTATGTAAAAGACTATCGTATAAGCAATGTATGTCGCAAATTGCACCACCAGTTAATGAACTTCCAAGTCCGGTCGTAAAGGAAGATCTTTCGGGATCGCCCCTCATGGACAACCTGTGGGAGCAGAAAAAAGCAAAAAACGCGCACGAAAAATCATGTCTCTGTTCGCCGGCGCGTATAGATCATTATCTCTGCCCTTGTTAATATTTTACGTTCACCGACTTGAGAGGGGAGGGGTTGGGGTGGAAGAGACAAAGAGAGCGAGGGCGAGCAAGTATTGTTCTATCTGTCTTGCACGGCCGATCGGGGCGGGGCGGGGGAGGGCGGCACGCGCCACGCGCAGTGCGGCGTTTTCGACCGTAGCCAGCGGCAACGGTAATTAGATTTTCGCGGACGGAGATGGACGATTGCGGACCGCGCATTCGCTATCGCCTCCCCAGACCACCACGTCCGATTAGACGTTGTACTTCAACATTTTTGTCACATTAATTTATTCTCCCTTCGTGTACGACGTATGTTCTGGTATAAGCTTTTTTGTACCTGTACGTACGCATTTGTTATATACATTGCGTGTACACTTTCATCGAAAAGTATGTGGAATCTGTGCATGGCAGTATTTGAAAACGTCTGATTTTCGTTCTGGATAACTATTAAGTCGCTGTCAAAAGACTGTCACTGACACTCAGAAACAGAAATGAAAGGGCAATATTTTTTAAACATTACCTGTTTTAAACAATATTTAACAATATGAAAATTTGTTAATTGCCTCCTTAAGTCTAGTCTTGAAAACGTATTGCCCAAAAAAATATCACTAGATGTCCAATCTTCCACTACTACCATACACTAAAGGTACAGTACAGTAGTCATAGACTTTACATGTCGTGTAGACGGGTGAACTTTCGTGGACGTAGGCGACAATCGTAAGTCCTAATTTGCGTTTTCGCATTTGTTTCCAGGCCAAAACATCTTGAATGGTATTTCCGTTTTTTCTTCTTCTTTTGGTATCTGCGTATTTGTTCTTTCTATATTGGTTTTCTTTTCCTCCAATACACTTTGCCGCCGACGTTGAACTTGCGTGGTGCTGTGTTTGGCAAGATTGTTAGTGTACAGGGAAAGGCATTGTTGTATCGAGTACACGTTTAACATGGTGCCGTATAACCGAGGTTATTCTGATTTCTTCCAAGCATTTGCAAGTGCAGCAAGTGCATCTACGAAGGATTTCTGCAAAGTCCTTCGAGCTAATCCGCATAAATCCTGGTTTATAAGAAAATTCCCGGAAACGATCGAATTTATTTATACATCTGGGTAGGATGCATTGAGACTATGCGGGAAAGTACAAAAGTTTCGTCATCTTTCTGTGCCAGAAGTCTTAAATGCTGAGATTCACTCACATCTTTCACATAGTCATAGCTTATTTCAGTTCGACTGATATCTTATGTTTTTTAAATGTTCTAGGATGGATAAGATTAACATGGCATTCACCAAACTAGTTTCACGCATGGTTTAAAGCATTTTTAGTTTATTTAGTCGAACGTTGATAGATATAGAAACATGTTGAATCACAATGGAAACACGCGAAATTAAATTGCTTGAGAAAATGGAAGAAATTCTCGGGCGTGTCTAGACGTTTGAAATTGTTCACGACTCATGGGCGTTGAACGAAAAGAGCAAATTTTGCAAATTAGGAACAGAAGGGGGCGCCACCGTAACCCCAAGTGAGCGATACCGCAATCTTCTCCAATCCGTACACATCAGGCGTCGGGGTTGATTGCGAGTTAGGACCGTCGCACGTTTTTCTTTCCAATTCTGGGGGACGTTGAAAGAAGACAAACGCCGTTTCGTGAATAAGTTCTAATTTTGTTTGGCTTTCAGGGTTTAGGGGGATTTCTGGCGGCCGTAGATTCGCATTGTATGCGGGAGACGTGCGGAATGGTCGTACTAGGTAGGAGTCCTGCGCATGCGCGCTGTCACAGACTAGCCTGCTTTTTGTTTCTCTGGCGAGATTGGCTGTTTATCCTTTTTTGTTTGGGTTTGTTGTTGTCATTGGCCGAACTTGTTCGGCATCACCACTTACTTCCACGCTTCTCCAGATCATGACGTATGGAGCTGCTGCAGGATCAGGAGATCAGGTGGATATCTTAGGATTTTCTGTTCTACCTTCTGGCATTTCAAATTTTCGTGTAATCCGTTCTTTCCCGTGCAAATTTTTGGAAGTGTGGTCACACTATAAATTCCTTTATCACGCTTTTATTTCATTAAAAATGTTAGCTGTTTGAGAGCGAAATTGTTTTTTCACGGTTTTTGAAAATTCTGATGCTATTTCTTTATAGTTTGAAGTTGAATTCTCTCAATTTTGTAAACACACGTACGGTTGTTGTTAAATGAAGGAATCTGTAATTTTCTCATCACTCTTTTGAATACAGAGTAACACTGCATGGTTCAATATTTAAAATCAAATGGATGAATGGGTGAATATTTTTTTTTCGTCCGTTTTTCAGACACTGATCATTAACATTTACTAAAATAAAATATTCATAATAAATATTCATAATAAAAATAGGGGGAAAAAAGACGAACAGAGTCGGCGAGAAACCCTCAAATAAAATAATAGATAACACTCTATTATTCGATAAGGACAACTAACTGAGAACCATTGCAACTGACGACAAAGGACGTTTACGATTAACAAATTATATTCCTTGCACTTTGATGTGTTGTCAACCATTTGAAGATATTCGTGACGAATTCATTTTATTTGAAATACGCCTTTAAATGTGTTTGGTGATATTTGCATGCGGAGCAGGTGCTAACTATTAAACAAGTTAAGCCTATATTCAAGCTAGCGATTTAGCGAATTCAAAATTCGTCCAACCTTCAAGAACGCTGGCGTTTGGCAAGTATATTCTCTGTTGTAAGATATATCACGTTGACGATATTTTATCAAGGTACCGAAACTTGGTTGAGGCTGAAATTTAAGGCTTCTCAATTCGTAGTGTACGTACCCAATGTCCACGCATTACGTCTGGGGAAGGCAGCTAGAGTCGGTGTAGATACAGGTATGTCTATTGTGTCACGGAGATCAGATCCCCCTTGCGCGATCTCTGACAATTCTCGTCGTCGCTTCTTCAATAACACATTGCCCCCGGAGACAAATGGCCTTTGATATAGCGACTGCGACTCCCTCGTCTACAGTGTGTGGACAGTGTCTTCTCTCTGGCTGCGAGTCCATGTAGACAGGGGCGTGGGACTTATACAATACCGGGCTACATTTTCAACTTGTTGCTTTTGTTTGGTTTGCGTGTCGGCGTCTGTGTGTGTGTGATGTCGTCTGTCTTGTTCTGTCGCTTTGGTCCCATCTGACCTTAAACCACGACATGCTTGTCCAGGATTTTCAAAGGAGAAGAAAACGAGTGACGTTCATCAAGACGGAGTCACGAAAACGTAGTCGTACTTGTCGTCACCTCTGACTTTCCTTTTTCTGTGTTTCCGACTTAAATTTTTATAAACCGACACAAAAGATGGAATTGCGTTTTTATCTGCAAGACCCAGTTTTTGTAGGTGCAAACTTGAATATAGATTTTTTTTTCGGGCTTGAAACTAAGCTTGTTGCAAATTCCTTTGTAAAAGAATTCTTACCCCTTTCCTAGTTGATGTCTACTTGTCTGATGTCCTTTGGAATTCGTCCATAGGATATAAGCAGACGGTTAACGATGGAGAGTAGAATTGTGGCGGTCACACTGGTGGTAGACAAAATTCCATCTAACAAATAAAGCTGTTCACAAAAGAAAAAGAAACATTTACAGCACCAAGGAGAATCAAATAAAACAATATGTGTGACGCGAAAGTTTAAGGACCACCTCATCGAAATTGATATGTGGTGTTCCCACAAGATTAATTGCAAAACACATATTTGTTTTTGATTGAGAATAATAAAGGAACAATTTTTAAAAAAAGCTCCGGGCTCGGGATCAATTCTTTTGTTGATAAAAATTGGGATTTTGACAAGTGAAAGATAAATAAAAACCAATACAAAAACGTCAAATAACAGACATTCACCATGTTCGTTTAGACATGAGAGATCGTTTGATCTAATGCTATGTTGGACAAATGTTGGATAAATGAAAGATTTGCGTGACATTGAATTGTCAGGCAGTCGTCATGCCAGTGATGCCTGAATGATTTCAATTTTCATTTGAATTCCAAGGTAATCCAGAAATCTGATATAAGATCGTTTTATTTATTCCAATTTCTATAAACATAATTCTGCCGAGACCCGGACCCAGGATTAATTCTTTTGTTGATAAAAATTGGGATTTTGACAAGTGAAAGATAAATAAAAACCAATACAAAAACGTCAAATAACAGACATTCACCATGTTCGTTTAGACATGAGAGATCGTTTGATCTAATGCTATGTTGGACAAATGTTGGATAAATGAAAGATTTGCGTGACATTGAATTGTCAGGCAGTCGTCATGCCAGTGATGCCTGAATGATTTCAATTTTCATTTGAATTCCAAGGTAATCCAGAAATCTGATGTAAGATCGTTTTATTTATTCCAATTTCTATAAACATAATTCTGCCGAGACCCGGACCCAGGTTCGCTAAGCCACTCTACCAGTGATGCCAGAATGATTTCAATTTTCATTTGAATTCCAAGGTAATCCAGAAATCTGATGTAAGATCGTTTTATTTATTCCAATTTCTATAAACATAATTCTGCCGAGACCCGGACCCAGGTTCGCGAAGCCACTCTACCAGTTGCTACCCTCTTCCCATTAAAATGTCAAGCCACCCCCCACATTTTTTTCCCAAACCCCATTTACATATTCCACTAACCCCTAGCGCACGTCCTGAAAGCGTTCGCGCCGTACACCGCATTTGCTACTTGAGATTTTGGCGTCCGCAGAAATGTCAATCGAAGGAACTCGCGAGAGCAATGTCAGAAGCGCACACACACACACACACGAGAGCAACCCCGGCAACAACACCCCAACCATCAACCAACCAATCCCAACTTTCCAAACAACTGTTGGTGGTGGTGGTGGTGATGGTGTCTCCAAACTCAAACCCCCCTCCACACACACACACACACACACACTCGCATATACTGTACATCGATTCTGTACGTGATCTGTATATTCCCGTTCCGAAAAAGAAAAAAAAATCCTATAAGTTTTTTTCTTAACGTGCCTTCCACAGAGTGTGTATTCTGTATAGGCATCAGGAGTAACCTCCTGAGACCTAACGTTAACGGGTAAGATCACGTCGAGGTTGGAAGAATCCGGAAACAGATTCAATTCGTAAATCCTGGTCAAGGATCCTTAAATCAGGCGTGCATGTTTAAAAGGGTTCTTTGATCGATCTGTCCGGGAGTTTACTTAAGAACGGCGTGACGAAATTGAATAATATTTGAGCTGTAGATTGATCCACAAATTTGTAATCGAGTGCAAGATATTTCAGATCTCGATATTTGCGTATTCCTCGAGAAATCTACCGATGAAGTTTTAAGCTTTTGTCATCGCTTTACCGGAAAATTCAAATATGGCGTCTCACCAAGACAAAAATGGCGTTCTAACATTAATGCCAGCGACATTTTCCACAGTAGATCCCGATTTTCTAATTATTATTCAATTAATAACCTCAGAGTAATATTTCAGAAAATAGGAAGGCGTTATGACGAAATTAGATATTTAAATTATGAGACGTTTGGGAATCCTAATATTTTTTTAAATCGCGTGTTGAGGCGCCATTGCCAAGACGTTATATCACGGGACGAGCCTTCATACAACTGCAGTGTTACAACGTTCCTTATGATTCACTCCTAAAATAGAATTTAAAAAAAAAGATTACAAAATACGTTCCTTATGATTCACTCCTTATTCACTTCCTTATGATTCACAGATTACAAAATACGTTCCTTATGATTCACTCCTAAAATAGAATTTAAAAAAAAAGATTACAAAATACTTTCGCAGCCATGACAGGGACGGCCGGGCGATGCGGACAATTTCTCTAGTATTAAGTAAAATTCAAATTTCTTAAGCTCGCTGAATGTTAGGTTCTCATGCCGCAAAAACGGTCGCGTTTGCCCGGCGTCGTAGCCGATACTATTCTCCTATCATAGACGGGAAGAACTCGCTTTTCCAGTGCACAGTCACGGGGTTGTAGGAGGCTTCCTTCTTCGACGTGGATGCGTGTGCGGTTTGGCACGATGGCAGCCAAAGAAATGACTGCGGATCTCGGGGCTTTAGGTCTAGAGCCGCGCGTGGAAATTGGTTAAAAAGTTTCCTACGCCAAAATACGATCACTTCTGTATCCCCTCGTTGCACGTAGTATATAGGGCCCCGTGTGCTATATATATTTTTTTCTCCCTCCCCGGTCTGAATCTCCAGCCCTCCTCCTTCTTCGCATTTGTGTTGGCGGTCGGAGTGACATTCAGCGATGGTTGTGCACAATTACCGGCCAATGTGGGTCTGTTGTGATAGCGAGGGGAAACTTGCGGCGAACTGGGATCGCACCCCAGAGCCTGACTTAGTTAATTCAATCGAGCCGACGCCATATTGGCAGCGAATAAAGACGGTGGCGTACATAAACTCCGGTTCTGTGTTCAGGAAACTGGGCGTCAGGCTTGGTCGGCGAAATTAAACCTGGGAATGCGTACCCGATGTACCATTAAATCGATTCCGGCTGTAGTTGGTCTTAACTTTTAAGTATATTGTGCGGCCTTGGTTACGTCCTTATTCTGTGATAACGTCGGTTCATGTCTGCTAGATGTAATGATATTAGATTCCGCCATCTCAGTTTCGAATTTCATTTGTTTTTATTACTCGTTTTGCTTGCCGAATAAAATTCTAGAAGTGATACATTGGTAATGTGTAATCTACACTTGATTAGCACAGATATTACGACTAATGCGACTGATTTGCTCCCAGAATTGTCCATTGTGATCAGCATTTTGTCTGGAACCAATGTGTCGGGTCTCGTGGTTTCATAGTTGACTACTAGTGGCGCTTTTTACGGCCTTTGGTCATATTGCTTGCGCATGTTGTTCGGATAAAGGCAATAGTACCTAATGTTTATCTGTTTGTGCAAATGAAATTGCTACATATATACATTTTGATAAATTATAAATTTCTCTTTTGATTGGTAATGGCGATTAATAAAATATTTTATTTTAGGATCTTGTTGTGGGAAATGAGTGTTCAACAGCAAAGTAAAATATTAGGTTTTCGAAGAGGCTGTGTTCGCTTTTATTGCAGTGTTGATGGACAAATATGGTTAGGACATTGACGAGATTCTCATTTTTTGGTTACACACACTTGCTTTTGTCGATTTCAAATTTATTTTTGATTCCTAATGTAAAACATGGTTTCTCTCACGAAACTTTTGTGATTGATGTGCATACATTGGCCGACCGTTTCAAAGAATCGCCCGCTTCGTCTGCCGCGGCAAAAGTTCTCCATCTTTCGTGCATCTCACTCCTCTTTGATCTATATACACGAAAAACATTTGGGCACCATTTTTTTTCTTAGCTATTCGAGGCACGTAGTCTCTTTTGCTAGAAGCGGGAGACTGACTCTAGCTCTCTCTGAGCTCCAGCAATTCCTATTGCCGAGCCTCTTGTCGGTAATCAAAAGACGTGAGCGATCGCAGAGACCCTAGTGGGGCTTGTGATGGGAGCAACTCCCACTCCCCTCACTCCTTCCCCCTCGCGCGTCTACGCAATCTATAGTCGTCAACCCGTCAACCCACGTCAGGCGTACGTCTATAGTACAAGTCGCTCCTTAAATTATTAAACCAACTTTTCCCAGCCTCTTGTACACTGTGGAACGTAGGTAATGATGGCAAGGGTATTCGAAACGTGATGTGGTGCCGAAATAAATGATGCTGTTTGCATTTGTAAAGTATAAGCTCCTTTAGGGGGGAAGGGGTTTATACTCCCTAATGGGATAAGGCCTACGTTTACAATCCTATCCATAAATAGACGTCCTGTTGCGATACATTTTCCAAAGATTGAGAAAACGATAAAGACCATCCGAAAATTCTAAATGCTGTTAATATCGCTAGATGACTTAATAGTTATTATCAACTTCTGAAAATCCTAAATTGCATAATAAATACTTTTGAAAAAGAAACCGCTAATTAAACCCTGCAGATTTTCAGATAATGTATAATATTGTTTTAATCATTATTTTACAGCAATTTTTCAGAACGGGGAGCTTCTTGCTTTCTATTTTTAGACAAATGGACCAATAAATGAAAACAAAAAATGAAATGAATTAATTTAATAAATGAAAAGGTTTTATTGACAATGTGATTCCCATTAGAAAATTCAAATTACGAGATGTTTTCAAAACAATATATTGCTTACATTTTTCTTTATGATTAAAAGAATCGACATATTGAAACATTATTTTCGCTCCAATTGCTGGTTCTGACAACAGGTGTTTTGCTTGAATAACGTTTCTTGGCTTCGATCTTTGTGACCAGACCTTTCCACTTGTAGTTTTTATTCTCCTCCCCTGGCAGACGTTTTCTCACTGCAACTGCAAAGACAAGGTAGGAAAATATAAAGAAGAAAAAATCCAAATAATTGGGTAAGAAAATTAATGTTCCTGGTTGGCCGTCGAGAGTTCTGTGTGACGTGACTGTCGACAGCCTGACCTCAGATCCTCCCGAGATCACCTTTCCTCCCCGCAGAATTCCCCAACACTGATTTACTGCAAATAAAATACGAAATAAATGACAAATTTGCCACCCAACTTTAGGATAGATACCTTCCTCCTGACACAAACGTTAAACATGTGTATTTAAAACTAAGTTAAATTAAAGATAATGCTCGTTTTAGTACACTGAGAAGTTCAAGAAATTTTATCAAATTTGTTTCTTCGCAGCACGGTATTAGAAATCCAAGGTTTCCACGGATCGTGGAAAATCACAGTAAATGATTTTTCATCCGCAGTGAAAAGGTCGTTGCTTATCCTGCGATACACGCGAGTCCTGTGTGATTGCCTGATGTCGGGGGCAGCAGTGATATTCGCACTCCTAAAGTGCTGTCTTAAACCATGAACTCCATTTTATGCTCGCATTTGAAGTATATTCGTTTTTCTTTTTGAAAGTACAACTAATTGTATGCGTGTCGCAATACATTTTTATTAATTTGTTAAAATCATTCATAAAAAGCTTATTCATAAAATACTATGATGTGTACTTATTTCGATTTCACCAAAATTGAAACACAAAACATTCGGTATCATGGGATTTACGAAGCAGTATTAAATATCGGATTGTCTAAATATCTGATGAATTTTATTATTTCAATTTTGTAATTCTTTTGTAAGTTAAGGTCAGATGCTTGGACGCTGGTTCGATTCCCGACCGAGACCTTCGAAATTTTTCGAACAAGTGAAATTCCTACACACGCCTTCCTTCGGAATGGAAGTGAAGCCGTGGGGACCCGTGCCTGAACGATTTCAGATACACGTTAAAGATCCCTACCTAGGCAAAATTACCGGGTCGCCTCCTGGTTTTTTTTTAGGGCAAACACGCTGGTGGACCTTAACAAATATCTAATATGTCTTTGCCTTTTTTAAAACTTCATACTCAAAAACAGAATTAGTGAAACCAAACATCAATATGTGGGGAAAGTATTGCGCACATATTAATGAAATATCAAAATGTTTTATTGTTAATATCATCCAAAGTTAGGCATTCGCTGCGGCCCATGTATTTAGCCAGTCCATCCGCCTGTACATGAACGGTGTATCGCTGAAGAAATTCCTAAAGAAAGATACACTGGATAGCCAACAAACAACACGGAATTCCTTTGATTATAAACGAATAGACAGACGTTCCACATAGGTTCCGCCCGGACACAAATTTGTCCTCATTAGATCCCTGTTCACTCGTTCAAAACGCCTACGAAATAAAAATCATTAGCGTCTCGACTTCCGCTGCGCGGCACCGGTCACACGCGGCGTGAGCGTTGGTGTATTTGACCGGAAGTTTGCCATCCTATTGACTCGGAATCGGATCGAAACGGGTACGAAGCAAAATTCATCTAACCGGTTCGGCACGGGTCTGGGGAGGATGTACGAATGTTTCTTTTATTTCGTTCCGTTTCTCCCTTTTTGCCGTCTCTTTCTCTATGTTAGAGTGGGGTATGTCTGTGTTCTGTGCTGTGTGCGTGTGTTTTTGTTCCCTTTCGTTCTGATTAATGTCGCATTGATTGTTATAGCATCGACGCAAATAACTTTTTTTGTTGTGCCGTAAAGGCGTTCTTTTTTCGTTTTTCGGATTCTTTGTCTCTCTCTCTGTCTCGGTGCTGACTGGGTGCTTCCCCCCCACCACTTTTCCCTCGCCGCCCCTTCGTAACAATCGATATATTTATATATATATATATATATAAGCTTTAATAGCATTTGTAGGACGTGTGCTCGTTCTGTGTAACCTTTCGGGAAATGCGAAGGTCTAGAAACGTGAGACTTTCGTAAGGTTTCCAAGTACCCCATGCTGCGAGTGTTTTTCATGTTAATCGCTGACGGAGAGCGTCGTTGTCGCTCACAGCGACATCTGTGGACTTGTTTGCGCGATTTTTTCATTTCCTTTCCATCTGCGCAAAGAGGGGTTTGTATTTTTTACCATATTACGATGAGTCGAATGGAGAAGTCATTTTGTTTCGGAGCAGACACGGATATGGGATGAAAGATGTTGTCATACATGATATCAGAATCGCACAATCGTACAAAACAAAATGGCATTTTCTTGGTGTGCTTCCATATTTTAAATCACCTTGGAAATCATTAAATTGAATGTGTTTAAATTCAATAACATTCAAAATTTATTTGTTGATGGTCTGGACAGGATATAAATATTGTGAGCATTGTGGCTATAGTCTAGTGGCGTTCGACTAACCTTGTTCTAGTGTTGCTTTCGTAATAGTTAAATATCTCCAAAATATAACATTTCAGAAAATAGAAGCTGCCGCGATGTCGTTGGTTTGTCCTGCGCCAATTTTTCCACCATGTCAGGCCAACACTGATCTCAGGAGGGTGCACATGACACATGGTCTATGCACTTGTTCGACAGGCCGGCCCAATGTTTACAGTGGATGTTTTGCGTCACCGAATAACACGGGCTGACTGACAAACAGAAATTGGGTTGCTTTGCTCTCGAGCGAGTACTCACTCTCTCTCAATTCTCTTATAGGACGGCGGACTAATACGACCGCCGTTAATATGGCGCGAGGACTTCAAAAATCGACAACATGTACACACACGTCAGAACGTTCGCGTATTATGTCTCGGTTTCATTACGATTAATTGGACTAATTTGTACATTCGTCTGCTTGTCTGGCTATGTATTGTTTTTTCTTCTCTCTGGTTCTATCTGTCTCTCGCTCTATCTCTCTCTCTCTTCTCTTTACCAACAGTGACATATTATACTGTCTTGTGACAGACAGCCAGTCACAGTCTAAGCGATCTGGGTCTGGTATGAAACCAACGAACGCCAGTCGCCAGCAGGTTGCATTTTTCGATAGAACAGTGGTTTGGGAAGTGCGGCGCGCACGATTATTTTAATTGGGGAGCGACTCAATGAGGAAGTGTAATGAAATGACAATTGTTTATATCGGGGGTTATTTGTGCATGTTTCGCGTGAACAGAAAGACGAGATCAATAATCCCTAAGGGTGGTAAAATGGCGTTTACTTTGAAATCTGATTATTGAGTGCTCAACTTCAAAACACCGACCACTACAAATACCATTAGCGTGTGTCTCGTATGTATGAGCATACAGAACTTGTTTAGCTACATTTTTGTAACTTACTACTGACGTTGCAGAATAGGTTAGTAATCTAAAAATATTAAATTATTAGTGTGGTTTTTGTTGAAGGTGCCTTGATAGTGTTTTGAGCATATATCTTTTTATTTATTATATATTTTGAATGAAAAATACTGTCACGGATCACTTAGAATCAATTGTATACGATTATCACTGATAGTTGATGATAGTTTAATGGACTTCCAAATTTATTTTTGTTATTCATTGCTCTGTTGTTGTCCCCGAACGTATTGTGTGACATGCAATTCTAAAAAGAAAACTGATCCAGCAGATCCCAACCAATTGGTGCCTGGATACTGGATGCTTTGATTTTTAATTTTTCTGACAAATGATAGTGCGAAGAAAAAATATAGTTTTCCACAATTATCGACTCTCACAACGGGCCTACAGAATAATGAATAGTCGACTTACGACTACGTTTATGAATGTGGGGCAAATTAGATTGTTACCAAGTTATCCAAAGATACGTTCGCTAGATGGCGCTCGAGCAAAGCTCTCGTACTTTATAGAACCTTGCGCTGAAGCCGCAGCAGGCTTTTCGAGGCACCCTGTAATGCAGGCGGTCGCACAAATTGGGCCAATCGCTACTGCGTGTACACATGCCGCGGTTTTCGATACACGAGGCGCTCTCGCCAGAAGTAGATTATTTTCTAATTAGATCGTGACATATGGATCTGTTGAATAATTTATAGGCCGGTTGCATTTGCGGATGGGCGCGGACCGCTCGTATAGCCCTAGCTCGTTAACGGACCCGGGCACACACGAAAGTAGATTAGCAGCAGGCAGTGCTGTTCTCTCTCTCCATCTCTCTTTCTCTCTCTCTCCGGTTCTCGACTTCTTTGCCAGTGTGCCCAGCCCGGGTAACTCCGCAAGTTACCTTAATTTTTCAGTATAAAAAGTCGGTCGGGGAGTCTGGGAGTCGGGGGGTGGGGCTAAGCACACACGGCGAGCTGCGTGCCCAAATTGTTTCTATAGATTTAGACCGGTGCTGGTTAGACAGAGTGCAAATAGGAATCTGGTATTCGTTCAGAGAAAGTTTCATTAGTGTCGAAGATCGGATGTGGTGCCGTTAACGAGTCTGATTACGACACCCGTGGTGGTGGGTTCAATCCCGGCCTGCGCCTTACGAAATTGGTCGGGCGAGATCAGACGATATGAGAGGCATTAAGGAACCCTACCTTTGCAGCCTATTCTAGTCAAAATTACCTGGTCGCCCAGTGGGTGGGGATTTGGGGCTGATCAATCTGGTAACCTCCTGAACTGACATTTTCAACCTCAAGCAAATAATCTCGTTGACTGTCGGTCGCTCACACAAGAACAACCCCATCCGTACTGAAATTGGGCTCGCCTCGCAATTTAGTGATTTTACCTATTCTAGTTTTCACAATCCTATCTCATAAAATCAATGCCTTTTCGTTTCTGATTAATCTTGCGAGAAGAGTCATAAATGAGTCGAAATACTCTGTAATCTTTGATCCCTCTCTGTGCCCCAAATGATTTGCGCTTTTTACTTTTGCGTTAAACGGGTGAAGAATTATTTATAAATATAATCTCGTACGTGCTGATAAAATATAATTTAATTTTTTTTATTTTTATTCAAGCGCCACAATGACACCTGTACAGTGTATACGCAATCTTATTTCTTTCGAGACTGTTCCTTCATTTCACGCAGTTCATGATCACGAAGTTGCCTGTGTAGTCAATTCGTGTTCGCAATGACTTGTACAGAGTACTGTTAGGAATTAAAATTTCCCATGGACACCCGTTAGGCATCCAGATAGCAAATTGCAATCCTCAAATCTGTATAAGGGGGGATCACCTAAGGGGATCACCGACAGGTGATTTGAGATTCATATGTATGTGATCCAATATGGAGCTCTTCAGATCTGCTGTTTCCACTGCTCGTGTTGGTGGCCCTCTTGGATGGTCGACATACAACGTTCTGGGGTTTCGTTGAGCGTGGTGATACATAGTTGATCGCCAGATGGCGCTCGACGTATCAGGATATGGCTACTGGGTATCCTATAATGCGAACAGCCAACCAGCCCCCTTAAACTAAACACGCCGCGATTGAGTGCGCACCGCGAGCGTAATGCGCGGACGGTCCGCGCGCGGTGGCCAAACGGTCGGAAAATTGTCGTTGGAAAATATGGCAATTTTGATAAATGGAACGGCTTCCGCTTTATTTCACGGCTCGACGCACACCGAGCGAGATTAGTTTTGTTGTTGGTGCTGCGGTGGCGCGCTGCCGCAACGCTGGAGGGATTCCCAGGTTGCTGGAAACATGGAGGTGCGGCTCATACCAGTGTGCATGCGCGAAAACTGAAGCCATTGACTCGGCGCACGGAAATGTTTCTTCGGTGTCGGTTGGACACGCCAGTGGCGGACCCAATACTCTGTGAGCTGAGAGGGGGCGTGGGTAGTGATGTCCGGTATTAGCATATCTGTGGGTGTTTCGCGGACTAGTAACCTGCACCCACATTTTCAGATTTATTTTTCAAGTGTTTGTACAGTGTACAAACATATTGTAATTGTGTTTTTCTTCTCTTCTTAATATAGGTAATCTTTAGCTAATTTTTGTTTATTCCATTTTTGTTTCATTCTAATTATTACTTTACATAGATTGAACCTGAAATATTACAGGAAAATGGCGTATGTCGAGATGTTCTCCTGCATGAATTCAATCGAACATATGTCTTCAGTTGTAACACAAAATATAGGATGATTGCTTCGACTGCAATATTTTATGTCTTCAGTTATTTAGATTTGGCATATTTCGCTGTTCCAATTTCAAACAGTGTGAAATAATACTTGTATTACTGTTGCTTCACTGTATCTTCCTTTTGGTATATTTATTCAGTTCACTGAGGAGAACTGTAGGGAAAATATCGATAGCATCGTAGTACACTGAACTATCGATATTTTTGGACTTTAGCTTTGCGTTAATAAGGTTTTGGCGAATGATGTGTCACTTGCAACAGCAATTGCAAATTGGCATCACCTGTCCGAAGAGTGATGTACGCCACCCACCTAGTGATGAAAGTTCATGATCATCGTCAATACTGTTCGGATTGACTTTGACAACAAATGTTTTTGACGAGGCGAAATTTGGAAAAAAGAATGAATGACCGGAAACTTCTGATACCATTTGTTAAGTTTGACTTGCGGGAATATATTAAAAATTTTGATTTCAAAGTTATGGTTGGTGAACTACTGGCAAAACACCAACCGTAGCGTAAACGTATATTGTGTGTTGGGGGTTGTTCTCGCTAGGTGGTGCTGCGGGTAATTGTGGGAGGCGGAGTGTCTGGTCCGAGGTGACAAAATCGACATTTGGGGGCGCAGCCGTGCCTCACGAACCGGGGGAGGGGGAGGGGTTGAACGTTAGAGCAAACGCACGGTCAAGTCGGCCAAACTACTCGCTTTATTAAATTACGTCGGAAAATTGCTTTTGTCGCTGTTTATTGTCGATTGAGGTTTCGACCCCGACGGCGCTATCGGCGCGTCGCAGGTGACAAACGTGACGTCGCGTGGCGCGCGCCTCGCCAGAGGACGTGACTGGCGGCAGTTGCAGTTGATGCGTCGCGTCGCCGCTGCGACCAATCAAATAGCGTTAAATGGCGGTGGTCTGAGTCACCAGATATGTGAAATGGTTGATTATAATGTGACGTTTACATTATCGATCGTTGAACGTTTGGGCGTCTCGTGGAAATGTCATTTCGTTTGGGGCTTCACACATACGCGCGCGTTGCACATCTCCAGTTTGGTGATCCTTCAAGCCGTCCTTTGGGTAAAATTTAGATCGTTCAACAATTCTGAGTTTTTCTCTTACTCAGTTCAGTTCAACTTTATATTTCTTTTCAAACACTACTATTTTCAATATCAATGTTTACTAATAAGGCATATGAATCGATGATGACCTAATCTTTATAATGTCACTTTTCGGAAATGCGTAGTAGGAGAACCACTACAAATGCGACTAATGAGGGAGAGCAAAGCAGCTCCTGAAAACGTTATTGCAGGCCTGATTTATGGTCAACGTTATGGTCTCGAAATCTTAATTTTTTCTTGGTTTTGACAAAGGTAAAGGTTCAATGTACGTTTCACAAAATCCAGTTTATTTTATTTTATTGATGGAGCCTCGTCAGCTCGTCTCCACTCCACGTCTCCACTCCACGTCTCCACTCCTCTCCAAAGTTTAAGTTTGAGAGATTTTGTGTTTTCTCTTCGACCAGTTTCCAGATTTCAATTTCTTTTCTACTAACATGTCACGATAGATTAGCGCAACGGTAGCAGTTTTGCATAGAGGAATCCAAAAAATGCACGCAGGGTCTCTCAAGAGGATTAGATTCACTGGCAAGTCAGGTTTATATACGAACCACTTTTTGTATCGCGCTTGGTCAGTCTCGGCGCGGCTCAGGGCGTCTAGTGAACCGAAGAGGAGCGAAAGTGGTCTCCAACTGATTTATGCCCTGCTCGGGTACGTTGGCGGGGGCGGGGGCGCCCGAAACTCGGCTATAGGCGAACGTCATTCAAGACGTACTACACGGTCTACACCGCTATCTATATATATATATACGCGTTGGCGTGCGTGCCTTAAGCCTCCGCGAAAAATGAACGGAGCGACAAAGTCGTTGCCTGTCGGGAATTGAAATCCATGGGACGTCTAACTGGGCAGGAACACCATAAAAATTGACGTGTTTTATTTTGTTTACGGTAAATACAAAAATTGTCACGATTCCAGCAGAGAGAATGACTTTTTTTTGTGGAATTGTTCGCTCTATTCGCGGATACGACTCGTCATAGCCCGTTTGGTTTAGCGACTGACTGTGGTTTCGGCGGTCCCGGGTTCGATTCCCGGCGCGGGCTCTCGAAAATTTCGATCCCGGGGTACTGGTCGTTCCCCCTCGCACAGTGCCTAAGCACCATGAGGGGGACGTAACGCCTGTAGTGCGGTTGACTACTGTTGATTGGGCATGAAAAAGAGAAAAAAAATAGAGCTATCCCAATATGACGATGTTAACGTGTGCTTGGCTATTTGTTTTGCATCTGTTTTAATAGCAATTTTGATCAAATCATTCGGGCGAACTAGTTGTGTTCGCTTTAAAATGGAAACAACCGAATTATTATTTTCACTTACACGATCAAAATTATGGGCCATCTTTTAATCTAATGTTTAATTTATTGGTTCAATAGAACCTCAAATCCTGAGTTTTTTAAAAAATAAACTCAACTGGTCTTTTGTCACCCTGCCATTGCCCCTGCTCTTGGAGGTTGCTTGCGGGTAAAAATTGTAATTATAATTGCTTGATGAGATGTGGTTCCACGGTCACATTGTATATTCTTTTATACCTGCATTTCAATAGCATCGCAAGGTCAAAGGCAACAGTTGCGATAAAAATAGCGGAGAAAATGTAATTTTACTTTTATTTTTATTGAGATGCTGCGAAATATGTACTGATTTTATTAATTGCAGCGTGATGTCATCGAACACGCGCGGCGCTGCGAACGCTAAGGCAGTTCGGAAAACACTTTCGTTTTGAAGATGTACTTACTTACTTTCAAGCATGTGTGTGTGCCGTGCCATCAACGCTAGGTTAAAATTGTTTATAAGATTACGTGTTTACCAATGTTTTCGCCCTTTTGCGAACCCTGTATTCATTTCAAACTTGCTACCAGGCTCGGTTAAGTGGACGGCATTGGCGATCGCAGCGTCATCCTGAGTTCCAATACAACGTAGGTCTGAAATGGATTCTAACTTCCATTTTAACCGATACGACATTTCTTGATTCCATATCCCAGATAATTTTCGCTCGAGTTCGGTTCGATGTCCGAAAAGCCACTCGGATGGTCCGTATCCTAGGCGGCGCTGTCATCGCACCTATTGCTCCAGCTATATCTCCCCTTCCCCCACGGTTGTTATACGACCGGCCGCGTCGAGACCTTGACGACGCGCGATCGCTGATCCGCGGCTGTTAACGTCCAAGGCGGGGTCGATCCGTTTCGGCCGACGCGCCTATATTGTCTTTCCATTGATCCCCGTCGGGAACAATGGAGATCTAGAGAGTGAAAGGCTCGAATCGAGTAGGTGGGTGGGGGAGGGGTGGAAGAGGCCATTTGAGCGACGTGACCCGCCGCCATAACCGTTAAGTATTGTTTGACGGTGCGGGGATCGACATATGGGGTGCGTATTCTAATCGGGGACGGCGGGGATGAGTTGAGTCCACCTGCCGACGTGAATGACTTCAACACGATAACTATCTGTGTCTAATAGTCGTCGCACAAATGTGTTGCGCAGAAACAAATCTGAAGTGTTGCAGATCTCAAATGTGATAGCTATATATATGTATATATATTTTTTTATGATCATCTTTTTGAAATTCAATTTCAAAGGATGTGCAATATTAATTTCAAATATAAATGCGGTCTCCTCCGAGAATGGTACGACGGTCTCTGTGGGTCATCTGTCGAGCTGAACGCCTTTATTCAAAATCTTCATGTCTTCAGAGTCATTTGTCACTGGACTAGTTAATCTTGACACTCGTTAACTCAGAAATACTTTACCTGGCGACTTTAAAATTGCAAGTCACCGGTACATCCTCTAACTTCGTCATAACCCAAAAAAAAAATAAGAAAAAATTAAGATTTCGAGCCCATACCTCCAGCTCGTCATCGATTTTCCACGGCTCTGTCCCGTGTGTGTTCTCTTATGCTTAAATGATTCATCGTCGACTTTTTAAAATTTTCTCGTGTATGGTTATTAAGACTATACCTGTAATAGTCATCAGTCGATTCTGATGGCTTGCATAAACGCCATTAATTTAATATTCTGGTCTTTCTCTGTAGATGACATCACGGAGTCGAGACAACGTTTCAGTGTAGGCGACTGCATTAATTTTGTTGCCAAAGCTGAAGTTCTTTACTGAATACTGTACTCGTATTCACGCTCAAAGTGAATACGAATGGCGGGGACGAGCGATGCGCTGTCTTGCGGTCGACTTTGGTACTGGCTTGACAAAGGCAATAGTCGATTGGCCGAATTGATCGCGGGCACTTTTTACATATGTGACTGAGGTGGGACATTTTTCTATAGCTCTTCTCGCCAGCATCGGGTCTGCGAATTGCTCGACAGGCGCGCGCGGGATGATGAAATCGGTTTTAAATTCTGTTCTTTTCTCGCTCGCATTGTTGAGCCCATGACGAGCCAATCTCGAGCGGGCTCCATTAAGTCCTTTGGAAACGTCGACAATGCTCATTCAGACCCTTCTCCCCACTCTATACAGATACATATGTACTATTGGTGACTTGCCTCTCTATATATCGACGCCGTGATGAGTTTAATGGCCGCTAAGCTGCACTTTTAAGTGGTTTTCCTCTTTTTTTCCCTTTCCCTCTTTCTACTTCCCTCGTCCTACAACTCCTCCGCATTCGATTTTTTTTGTTGGTCGGCACTTGGTGATGGAAGGGGTTTTGCCACCACTTCGGTCGTCCGCTTTTAGTTGAGGAATTCGCTGGTGTGGATCGCGCTCGTGGTTCGCAGGGAGCACTTTGACAAGTGACGACACAAGCGGCGAGCTAACGAACCTCGCTAAAATTATGATTTCGATTGACAGTCGATTTTCTTGGTTGAATAAAAATATATATTTATTTTCGGTGTGTGTTGGTTGTTAGGATCCTATACATTTTGGGAAGTTGGAATTGCCTGATAACTGTTGCCTACATGAAGGTACTCTGCGAGGGATCATCAGCCTAGCGACATATTGAAATTGTGATACGAATCCTGCAATCACAATTTTAACTTATTCTTGTGTAAAAACGTTCTTACAATAATGATGCAGACATTTTTCATTGAGTCGGGTTAAACTTTAGTGTTTTCGGTTGTATACCTGGGTATTCCGAGCACCGGGTACGCTACTTCGAAAGCGAAACGTCACCAAATCAGCCAATCACAGGGCGCCGAAGATTCGTCGGGAAACCATACCTTGGTGACCCCGATTTTGCCTACCTCCGAAACTGCTGCCTATGAGTTTAAATGTGCGGCTATCCGCATTGCAGGTGTGACTTGAGTGATTGCCAACCTACGCGGCTGCCCATTTGTAATGGAAGGCTTGGGATCCCTCTAACTGTTATTATTGGGAGCTTGATTTTCCTATTGCATTCTCTCATTCATTCGATCACTGTTTACTGATCTCAGACTACGGATAAGCGAAAGTCGAAAAGATAACACGTTTTCAAATTGTCAATTTGTTGATAAAAACAGTAATTGATTAGACGAATCTAGTGTAGATTAAAAACTTACTTGGTATCTCTGTCATGTACCAGATATTATTAAATTATATATATATATATATATATTGTATAATTATGAAAATTATATCTTTCTGGAATTTGACACACTGACTTCGAATAATCTGAAAGTGTTGCATACAAAAAACAGCATTTACAACTTGATAATGTCGATTGTCCAAAACTTGTTATCAGCAAAGTGAGTATCGTTGTGTTCGAGTTATCAGTATCACTAATTTGAATACTATCGTCCTTTTGAGGTTTTTCTTTACATCCGCGACTAAGAATCGCAGCAAATTAAAATAATCAGTTGAAAATGAATACTTTTTTTTCTTCATGACGTCACACTTTGACTGCACTTTACTGCAAGATTATTCCAATATGTAACCCTTTAACCGACAAGCCGCAAATATGGTTGGCCGATCCACACTTTTTGTCAGCGATCCCAAACAAAACTGGAACGCAGATAGATTTTAAAAATAATTTTAAAAACTATTTTTTGTAACCGTTTACGTTTTGCGGTATCAATTTAAAAAAAATTATTTGTATGGCAGGATGTGGGTTTGTGAAAAAAATCAATTGCCCGGTTAAAGGTACCGCTCAAAATTATACCCCACGTGTGCGGACCAAAATCTTGGAATCACTGATCTATTTCCGGATGTAGTTCCGGTGCCGTTACTTGCCACCGAACGCTGGTGAGGCTCTTGTCTGACGAGATCGACTTTTCTGCATCGCCATTTCCTCCGACATGCGATTTTAATGCACTCCCTTGTATAGCTTTTAATGCTGTTTTTCACCCATTGTCTTTTTCGGGGGCCACGTTTCTGGTTGCAATGACCGCCTCCACCCTCCATTTCTCTGACGTCTTCTTCCGGAGAATGTCGTTTGTACTGCGCTTGCCCCGGCCTTAGAAGATGTTCTGTTTAGGCGTAGCTGTGGGCCTTTTAATATTTTTCACAAATGCGTTGTATTAAGAGTTTTTGTTGGCTCTTTTTTGATTTAGACTTTTTGGCAACTTCAGTGTCCGATCACTGCGATGAAGTTTTCGATATGGAGATACAGGAAATACTCGATGCTGCCCCGCGTCGTTTTAGAAGGAAAATTCATCGCTTTATTTTATGTATAAAAATTTTCTCACAAAAAACGAAATTCTGCTCTACCATAATTATCGGAAATTGATGGATTCATTATAATGGATACATTTTGAGCGGTCAGGTTACTCGCCGCGCCCCCTGCCAGAGCAAATGACACTTACGATCGACTTTAGTTTAGGCTAAATTTGGCTGTGTAACATGCTGTGTAACGGCGAACCCAACGAACATCAATGGCGGCTTGGACCGGCTACATGAGTTGGTTTTCTTGTCTACAGATAGATGGCTCCACACGTATTGACGCGATAGGCTCGCATTCCGCGAGGAGTAATACGTTTCCGTGTACACTGTAATGCACACGGGGTCACAGGAAGGTCACTTACAGTCCGGCACCTACCTCTCACTCTCATCCCCCGTGTTTGACAATTTTACCCCGCTGACATTGGACCTGCTCTCGCGTATAATAATTTCCGGTCCCCCCGCCATGCCACTTCCGGCGTTGATATCTCATGAGTTCCGCCTTCGTAGGGGGAGATACAATCATAGAGAAAAATTGAGTGCGTAGGCGCGACGCCTGAAGACGGCAGATTTTGAACAGTGCCACATTGACATTTACAATCATTTTTGCCACAACACCTTATCTGGGCATAATACCGCTCTATTGGGACATACATTTCTGTGCATTAATACCATTTATCGTGCATTTCGTTGTAAGTATATCGATTCAAGTACTGTAAAGGAACGCCCAACCATTTTTAAAAAAATTGTTGGGATTGTTGGGCCCCAGCATCCAATAACTAATTGTTAACAAGGAGATTTCAACCACCCCTTAGCCTGGAAAATTCCATCGACTACGACCAACCATAATAGGAACAAACGATCAATTTATTATTATTATTATGTTTCTTATATGTTGCGAAGAAAATTTAATTTTTCATATTTTACTGACATTTTCCGCTGAAATCTGTTGAAAACATTTGTTTTCCCTTTTCAGTTTTTATATGAAATACTCCCCACTAGGCTTACAGTTTAGCTAACGCTAAATGCTAGGTGGCGCTTATAAAAATGTTTGTTAAGGAGGTTCACCGTTGATTTAACATACTCACTATCTCTCGACCACTCTACACCTCTAGGTGGCGCTTATATCTATGCGGAAATCTGTTGATGATGTACTCTATTCATCTCTATGGATGGTGGCGGGTGGAGTGATGCACACTGAGTTGACTTGTTTTTCCTGGTTTCCGGTACAGTAAACATGCGATGCGATTTTATTGCTGCCGGTGGTCTAAACATGGTTCGTCCGCTTAGTTTTTCTCTGTTATTATATATCTCCCCCTCCTGATTGTGAGGTTGTTTGGTTGCTGGTTTCAGACAAGATTGCCCCGGGCAAATTTTATTGTTTTTTTTTCTTTTCTCATCCGCCGCCGGTCCGCTCGTGTAGTTCGTTTCAGGGTTTGGTCGTCCGGGTTGTGTTTTAGTAATAGTATTAAACGGGGGTAAAGATAATCTATAGTGATTTTCTGTAGTGTTTCTTCTATCCCTATAGCAAGAGCTGCC
Organism: Mycogona germanica; assembly: GCA_034698785.1. Classification (NCBI taxonomy): domain Eukaryota; kingdom Metazoa; phylum Arthropoda; class Diplopoda; order Chordeumatida; family Chordeumatidae; genus Mycogona; species Mycogona germanica. The sequence continues at coordinate 56,471 of JAQGBY010000105.1, forward strand.
CTGCTCTTTCCGGAAGGGGGGAGGAAGGACCGTCAGGGAATTGAAGAAGGGGGAGAGTTGAATTTATCGATATTGTATGTGTGTGCCTTAAACGTGGATTTCCGTTGGCGATCGTAGAAATGAGTTTCCGGATCAGCAAACCTTCTTTTAACGCGTCTATGTTCTGTAGGCCAGTGGCATTTCTGTGATTCGATGACGCGGTGGCGGCGTCTAACCCGACTTCTCTTCACTCGAGCCAGGGAAATTCCCCATCCAATGATCTGCGAGAGGACAGGAGCCCTTTCAGTATTCGCTTCGTTTAGCCGGAAGGTCGTGTAACGTTACTTCCATATGGAACGTCTTAAAATTAGTGCCGTGTATTTTTATTATTTTATTTATTTCAATCACTGTAGTGAATAGCACTACAGGAATTTCTGTACCTCTCTTCGTGCTTCGGTACTACTGTGTGAGGGGCACATTTTCACCAGTACCCCGGGATCGAATAATCAAGAGCCCGCGCCGGGAATCGAACAATCTTTTTAGAGCCCAATTGTTTTACTATGTTCGTCATGTACATGTATTTCGGATTCGTCCACCACTGTATGCGTTTACAAATGAAAATATGTACCTTTGTACAAAGTCTGCTGCAGACCAATTGTTTGCAGCTGATATCTATATTTTGTATCCCCGACATTTAAAACGATCACTTGGCGTCGTTCAATGCCGGTACTCATCGTCTTCGAATAAATTACGTTCCCGCGTTTTACTTCTCTTTTTTATTTTCATGGCACTCTTAAAACAGTATAAGCATCGAATAAAAGCGGTTAAATTGTGCTCATTTGGTATGTTTTATTGGCGCGAGCGAAGGATCACTTTGTGCGCTCATTTGGATCTTGAATCGGATGTCCCCTCCCCCATTATACTATTTCGCGGGAGCCCCTCTGCCACCGATTCCTGCTGGCTACGCGCTCTCGCTCTCCATTTAATGAGCGCTATCAATATGTTTGAGTACTCATTGTGTAGCCCGAGTTATTTATTTCGTTTTCCAGAGTAACTGTTTCACTTCACCCGTTTCATTCTTATCATGGTTATGTGGGGGAGGGGGGACGTAATTTGATATAGTTTATTACGAGAGATTCCATTTGACTACTCCACCTCATTTGGCTGCAATGATCTTGCATTGTCGCCATTACGCCATCATATACCGGTATTGGTTTTTAATTATTTAGCTAGTGTTCACATTCTGGACTTTTTTTTAGCCTTATCTGAAAACGACGTCTCGTATGAAAAACATCGACATTACGTACGAAAATTGGAACTGTTTAAAAATTGAAAAAAGATAATGAAACCAACGGAAGGAATAGCCATTATTTAAAGACATTGTAGCCAAGTTTCGATTGTTGTCCAGCAATCCCACCAGCTATCGCTATTGTTTAAAAATTAATATACATAAAGTAAATAAAGGGCGAACAATGTTCAATGTTTTTAATAATCATTTGGGGTGTGTATTGTTGGTCTTAAATATATTTACTTCAAAATTGTGATGTTATCTGAGGTGTAAATTATGTTCATTTCATAAACAAATTAATCGGTATAATTTAATACATTATTGTACATTTGTATTTATCACTAAACTAAAACACTGGAGTCACTAAACACATCGCCCTGAAATTCGAGTACGTAGATTTTGATCTTGTTTCATTCTGCCTTTCTTCCAATTCGAGCGTAGACACTTTTCGATTTCGACACGCAGTTTATCAAATATTTAACCTCATCAGTCTTTAGTGCTAAGACAATATTTCATAAGCTGCGGTGAGCGATGATTCGTTATTACGCCACAAATTACTTTGATTTCGCCTCGCATATCATCCGGCAAAATCATATTGCCTCATTTCTGTATCACATTCAGTTTCGTAAGAATACGATAAAAGACAGACTGGCGCCAGCTAGTGAGCGACAATGAAAACTTTTTGTCTCAATTCGCTTCTCCGTTAAGGCCCTGTCACACTGGTGACCTCTTGAGTATGCTTGATAGATCTCAATTGTCATTGATATTTTGGGAAAGCTTACTTTCGAGATCGCAGGTGATATCTTCAAGTTCAGATCAATTGCCCGAATGCTCTTAATAGTACAAGGCAACCTCTTCAGCACATTCGAAATCGCTATGCACAATTGAGTTTAATCAAGTTTTTGCCTGCAAGTTTGCCTGCGATCTCGAAAGCTCGCTTTCCCAACATGTCAATAACAATTTAGAACTCTCAAGCATGCTCAGAAGGTCACCAGTATGACAGGGCCTTAAGGTCGCCGCCAATGATTTACGTAAGAGTAGAGGACGACAGTGTACGTGATGAGCTCACATTAAGGCTCCGCGGAGCTTCTATTCTGTCAATATCGTTGATATCTCGATGTTTGAGAGTTATGGCAACGCAAGAACAGTATTGCAACATTGTGTGCCGACTCTATTATTATTAATAATCGTATTATCGATTGGTTGTCTTCCGCTACACGGAGGATGGGGCGGGAAAAATATTTCCGATAGAGGACGAGCCCCGCAAACACTTAGCGATGAATAATTGCACGCCGATTGTAGCTGTGATTGATTTTACTGCGGCATTGTTTTTTCTTCTATATAGTATTGGACTATTAATGGACCAATAGTCAGGGTTGAACTGAATCGGTTGTTTCGCTTGTTTTGCTAATAATGCATTACTCGTTGGCCGACCAGAGGCGGCTACATGGATTTTAGCAAGGCGTGTTCAAATTTTGCCGCAATTGTCAAGAAATTTGTGTCCCGCTTTCACTCCATTATCTTTTTTGGTCAATTCTTCGAAATAGGCAGCACTTTAGTTTCACCTTTTTTCGGTTCGACGGTAGTAAATAAATAACATCCAGAGCAACATTCGGTGGTATTTCCCTGTACTTAGTTCACGTTAACCCTCGCCGGGAATCGAATACGAGACCAATGTCTTAACTATCGAGTTTCATTTATATCGTCAGTTCGATGTTACCATAATTTTACTTAATGGGTATTTTTATATGGACCCTTATATCTGAAGACATACAGTATAATAATACAATATTAATGGCATTCATATTCTAAATCTCCGCGCGTGTCTTTATTTGTTTTATTTTTAATATTATTAATCTAATTATTTTTTTATTCAAGCAACATCGATTATTAAAGTGCAATGTGGCCAATCTCAAACACAGTTCGCTTAATCTCAATGTCACTGGAATGTCGATAAGCTTTTATTTATTTAATTTCGAATTAGGCTTTGCGATCCTGCTGGCGCTTGCTGCTGCTGGCGCTGGCGCAGTTGAGCAATTTGAATTCCGACATATTTTATTTTTTTGAAGACATTGATGAGTAATATGCCAGTTGGCAAACACGGGTTTCAGGAGCCTAGGAGGTTTCTGTTCTATGTGATCGAGTGTGTGGAGAGGGAGGGAATGGGGGGATGGATAGTGCCGACTTGGAATTGTTAGTTGTGAGATAGCGGCGCTGGTGGATAATTGCAGGTCCAGTCTCTATAGTGATGGGTCTCGATTTTCGTGGCCTCTTGGCTAGGGTGCCGATTGCGCCATTCCTTTTTTCGCGCGAGGTCGGTGCCGAATGCCACGCCTAATGACTTGTGGAATGCTGGCGATAAAATATAGATTACATCATTAAGTCAGAGGTGACGCGGGTTTAGCGACGAATGCCGGAGTGTTGCGGTTTTGGGGTCTGGGATGAGAGTAGGGATGGCTGGGAATCTTCGTGTGACCACCCTTCACCCCTCAACGCCATCTCTATGGGGGTGGGGGGGGGGCTGCACGCACTGAAGGAAAATACGTTGTCAAGATGTGCTGGAAAACTCACAAAATTTCTTAAGTCCCGTTTCATCTCGTCCTGTTCATCGCCGCGTTAGTTAGATGGAGATCCGGTTCACGAATTTCGGTGACGGGGAAACTCGTTTTTTTTTGCTGTTATCATTTATTAATTAGCTAGTGTTCACAGCACTGCTTTCGTTTATCGTCTATGGTTGCTCTGAGACAAACATCTCATCAGTTTAATTATAAGTATGCCCTCAGCTAAATAAATCATATACACAATTTACCAATCTAAGTTTGTGCTCGTCGATATAACGATAAGTTTCATCAATGTTGTCTACGTGAGTGCATGGACACTATTCTTGTAGCGATTGAATCCGACAATTGTGTTGCCACCAAACTTCGTGGCTGGTACCGTTCTAATTTCTTATCTCGGGGTCTCATGAGGGCGAACCATACGTATGGAGGGGGGGGGGGGTAAACGTCATCCATGCGCGTCGACCATTGTGGCAAAAACTAACCGCGGTTTTTGGAGCGAATGGTATCTGATGAGTGTGACGTTGCGGCCAACATATTCTACGGTAATAGGCCGCGAAGGGGGCCAACACAGTGGAAGTCCAGTTTCCAGACTAACTGTCTTGACCACGTTTGACCGAAGTCTCTGCAACAATGATTTTACGCTGACTCAAATCGCATTCTTTACATTGCCGAATCCTACAGTCGGACACAAAAGCAAAACCTCCATTGAAGCGTTCTTCCATATCTGGATATGTGCAGTTGCACTACAGATGAATGTTTATATGTTTTTGTCAGGAGGCTTATCAACCCCCGCCTCCGCCTTCCATCAATACACGGCAATGTCCGATTAGGGAAAGTCAAGTCGGGATCCAATCCACACTCATTTGATCCGTTGATTCTTGACTCAATTCAATACAACACCAACAGGAGAGGTCATCAACTAATTTTATGTAGTAAAGAAAAAAATGAAATCAACGACGAACAAATGGAATTCAACTTCGTGACAAAAATAAAAAGCGATGTTTATGACAAATGTTGAAATGCCAAACTCATTTGATATTTTACGCGTGTAGCTAGGTGACGCGGGTATATAAAAATACAATGGCCGACATGTTGGTGTTCCGTCGGATTCCGTCTCGGGGCTTTTGGAATCATCAGCGGATCGGCGGACGCGCTCACATTCCTAATAGGTGCTTGACGCGGCCATTCAGTTGTGACGCACGTCATTATCAACCCATCTCGTATTCGTATGACTTTCGGAAACAATCGGAGAGGCCGAACCTTATCGCGGTTTGCACCCATTATTTCCGGATGCGTTCTGTATATACGCGACAAACCTAACCTGCCATTACTGCTGCTGCTGCTTCCATTGCGCATGCTCTCACCACTATGATGAGTCTGGAACGGACACGGACTTACTGTCCTTTGACGTGGGGGGGGGACACTTATTTTTTCGTTGACGCGATTTTTCGTTTGCGAGTATAAATAACGAATTTTATTGCCACAGTGTCTCTACTTTACACTGGCTTCGAAAATTTAGTTTATTATTAGTGGTAATATAGTTTGTATATTCAATACATTCACTGGTTGTTATATTTTCGGCATAACATAGAGCATGTCTTATGAAGAATTTGAAGTAAGTGTTTTATTATGAAACATGTACGAGTGTATCTTGATCTATTTGGTATTAATTTATACATTATCTGTCTCTTTCTAGGTAAGCGATACATCTTCCAAAAATCATTGACAAGATTTTGAGTCGGTAAGAAATTTAATTTACCGTATATACATGAGTGTATTTTCACACACATTTCTATAAAATGCAATTGCTCACCAATTTGTGTTAAATTAACCTGCTTGTGAACGTAAAATATATAAATTAATTAATATTATGTTAATAAAAGTCTATTAAAATGCAGTTTTTTAAATGTTAGACGCTAGAATTTTATTTTATTATATTTCTTTTTATTTGTAGTTATAATTATAGAAACTGATAACTTTTGTTAAATTGATATTCGTTTGTAGAAACGGGCTGCTGCAAAATGGGTTCTGAACGCAAACGATGTTTTTTCTACTTTTGTTTTTGAACGCTGATTTTGAATAGGTGTTTTTTTAATGAAACCACAATCTTTAGTGTTCGTAAGAAATATCTACCATGTTCTCCCTCACCACGATCCTCTTGATGAATTATAAAATTCACAGTCTCAATTAATCGGTGACGACATCCCGAATCGGATATTCAGTACCGTCTTTTGCTTTCCATTGCACGCGTCCCAAAAATCATATTCCACTCTCCAACCCCGTTTAATATAACCTCATTTCGTTTAGCTCTCTCTCATTCTACTTCTTCACCGTGAAGAATTAAGAGAAGAAGTAGAAAGAGATTTCGAAGAAGTAGAAAGACGAGACCTAAACGGAATGAGGCGTATTAAACGGAGAGGGTTAGAGAGAGGAATACGATTTTGGGGTGCGTGCAAAAAGACGGTATATCTTGGTGACATCTTCTGTTAACGCGAGTATTGAAAATATGTTTGATAAACATATTTCTGTATTCATTCACTGGAGAAGACGAAGAAGAAAGAAAAAGAAAAACGTCCAGAAAGGGAAAGCCGCTTCACCTCCGTTCAAAGGACGAATAATTTATACTCCGTTTGCTCGAATCCATTTTGCATCCCCGTCTTTTGTGATGCAGTGTTCGCGCGTAAAAAACACATATGGTCCTCGTCGAATGCACAAACAGCTCGGCGCTGTGCTCGACTGCACAAGCCAATCAATTCCGACAGAATATGGGGACTTGTACACCACACACGATCGTGCTTTCAGGTCGATTCGCGAATAAAACCGCATTGACTTGTGACATATATATATATATATATATTTATATATTTTTTTCTTCCTCTGTGTCGTCGTGGATCGAAAACTTTTCTCTTTTTGCAAAGATGGCTTTTCATATATAAACTATTTATGTTATATTTTTTGTTGTCGTAGAGAAGAAGAAAAACCATGCTTCCGTTTGACTTCTATAGTCCTTCCTCCACCCCATCTTTTCTGCGAATCTTGATACCCAATTTTTTGTGTGGAACTTAGACTCAAGTTCGCATCTTCTCCCACTGAGCGTTTTTCCGTAACGGAAAACTCAGAATTTTGTCCAATGCCGACAAAATCTTTTTTTGTTTTTATTTTGCTAACCCACTGAGTGAGGACCAGGCTTATATTCCATTTTCCCTCACCGGTCTACGTACGAAAATCGTGTGTATCCTCGATTTTTCTGTATTGTTGTACCGGAGACACATTTTCTATGCCCCGTTCGTTCACAAGAAAGTGTGTAACATTTCTGTAGGCACATATATCACAAGTCATCAGTCAAATGGGTAAATGTAGATGAATCCTTTTTTTTTGTCTTAGAATTAGAACTATAAGAAACTTTTCAAACTCAATAAAGTATATGCAAACAGTACAAGTAATAAACAATTCTTAGGTAAAATTGAAGGTTCTGTGAGACCTTCAATTTTACCTAAGAATAAAAACATGAAACAGTTAAAAATTGATCATTTTCAAGTGTACAAATAACTGATCTACAGTAATAACCCAGTTCGCACTGCTTCGGTAACCCAGTTTGTTTGATAACTGATTTTGTAGTGCCTCGGTTTTGGGTTCGATGTAGGGTTAAGTTAGTTAGTCTTCCGCGTTGGTTTGATCTCAACGGTGATGTGCGATTTGGGTGGATTCGATTCACAGAATTCAACGAAAAAGATCAGTTACTAATTTTGATCAAAAATAATTAGAATAGGACGTCTTGATATTCGTATATTACTCGTTTGATATTCGTATAATAAATAGCGAATATCTGTCTTATTATTTCGTCCCGCACGGAATCTGGCTCAATTCGTTTTTTAATATACTAATTTTTATATTGAAAACGTTAAGTCCGAATATTCAGTAACCTAAAATTGACGTTTTCGGGATTGAGACTCGCGTTAGTACCTTTAAAAGTCGATTATGGAGACTTGAAATTGCGAAGAATGATTTTCTAGTGACAAACTCGACATTTGTTGAAGTTTCGGATATAGTTCGGATGTGGATTTATAATCTCTGTATAATGTTTAATACTGTATTTAGTGTAGAAATTTCTATTATTCTGTTAGGTTTATTTATTTAGTTTTTATTTTATTCTGTTCCATCTTTCAAATGTATGATCTATTGTAGGCACTCATTTAAGTCGACGGGGCAGTGCTGGCGGGTAGCTAACAAAATTCCACAAAATAAAAATAAATCCTATTTTTTCCCACTCGCTTTTATTTCGTGGCGGTGAACAAAAAAAGTATTGAGCCACGCACGATATGCTATTTTTTTTGTCCTTTTCATCCTCCACTCCCCCGCTCTCGATATCGACTTTGGCGGCTTTTATGTCGTCAGATATATTCAGGACGGGCTGAAGAGCCGAATCTGTCGTGGGCGGGCCGAGCGGATGGAGCCATGTCCGTCGATGTCTCTAATGTGGGCGTCCTGGGATTTTTGCCGTCCACTGACCCGCCACCGAGTGGTTCCGCGGGCTCGGTCCGCCGCCGTTTCGCCGGAGACGGATGAATGACTTTTCGCCATTACATTCCTGGTCGCCACCCCCCGTTTTAGTTGGGTCGTACCACTCACTACGAATGGCTTTCACCATTACGTTCCCGTTCGGGGTGCCCGCTTATAAGAGGGAGCAACGTGGGCGATGGTCCCAGGGTGTAATGTACATATCTCGAGGACAGAAAAAGAACAATTTATCCGCAAAAACAAATACGAAATTCTAACAAAGCCGCAGAATTGTTTTTTTCTTCGTGGTCGTTGTTCTCGCATGTGTGTTAAATTTCTCGTAGTTTTAGATAATGTGTTTTGTGAGTTTGAAAAATTCGATAATGAGTCTGGTTTCTGTTACTGAGTATAAGTACAAATTGGAATTCACTTTTTTAAAACTGAATTGGAGTTTTTAAAGAAACGTTCAGCAAAGCTAAGTACCAGTTAAGTACCAGAATAAAAAAGAAATATTAATTCAAACAAGACTGATTTTTAGCATAATCATCATCAGCGGTAAAAGATGTTATTAAAAAAAATTGCGAGGTTCTTAATTTTAACAGTATGCTGGAACTTATTTTTGTGGTCGGTGATTTCCAATTTCAATTAACCTTTCTCTGAAATCTTGAACACGGAACGTTCACTTTTATCAATTCTGATTGTTTATGACAATTTTGAGTATACTGGAGATGAGCCGAATGAACAGGGTGTCAACTTCTTGTTGCTGCCCAGGGTGTCAACCACGGCGCTCTGAGCATCCTTGCTCCTCTCTCCTTCAGCGCCAACCGTTTCTCAACTCGTGTCTCTGTCTTCTACTCAACCAATGCAAATCGATGACGCGATTGAGGCAATCATAAAGTCGAGTACTGGTTGGAAGGACAGAGAAAGCGATTTTGGTCGCAAAACGCAGCGATTCCGATCCGTAGCCACGCTCGATCCACTTTCAACAGGTGCCTTTTGAAACATTTTGGTACTTGTCCCCATATCTAACCACTTTCCATCACCACTTCTGGCATCGGCAACGTTGCTATTCAATTCACACTTTCCATTAAATTCAACAATGTCCTGATAATCCCAAAATATATTCTCATCATAAAATTCAAATCTTAACAGGTTTTAGCAATTGCATAGAGAAAATGAACCGAACTAAGCAAATCTCAGATCAGAGATTTTTTTAAAAATGATTTCACTAATTATGTTAATGCGTGGTCAGCGTGTCCACTACAAGAAAACATGGAAATCCTAGCGGGTTTGTTCCAAATTAAATTCAGTTTCAAAACACACAGTGCTCCTGAAATTTGGGTCATTATATTAAATTCAATAAGTTGAAATCAATCAGTGAGGATGTGAAGTGGGTCGTATTTTATGTTTCCAGCATATGTGAACCAATTCAAACTATTTTTTATTTCGTTTTGTTGTGTTAAAAGATATTTAATTGAATTTCGTTCCTTTCCCAGTAATAAACCAAAACGCTTGCCAAATTACGCGATATTCGATTTATTTTGATATTTGTCATTGTCCAGTTAGCGTATGCGACAAGTTCAAAATATCCACCCTGGCCTAACTACTGACCACCATTGTCCTGTTTAGAAGGAAATGTCAATATGGCTACCCTGTTGTCGACAATTGTAGTTATTTGATTCGTGCTTTGAGCCTTTGACCGCAACTGCGCTCGCTGCAAACGTAATTGAATTCGAACGTTCTTCCCGTTTTTTTTTCTTTTTTTCCCCTCGACTCGCCCAGAGGCATTTTAATTTCCGAACTGTAACTCAAAACCGTCGACTATAATGTATTGTGTCCAACGTATAAGGGACGTTCCGACTGCAGCGACACTATGTGCACACATTACTGTACTTCTGTTTTTGAAGCTTTGGAAGGAACCCCGTTCTCCTTTCTGATCCCTGTTGCTATCGTCGACGCCAGGACGGATTATATTCCTTCCTCCTGGTTGGAGAAAAACGCATTTCTTCTGCAGCAGAGCTTGAATAACAAATGCGACAGATAATGGATTAATGACATTCAATGGTAACACACTTGAACGAAATGGAATGAAATTATTCATTAAACAGTCAATTTCAGATCCCGGGGACAGGTCGAACGAAAGTTAATTTCATTCGTTTTCATATTTTTGCATCCAAGGACCCCTTCAGAAAAATACAACTATGAAAAAGTCAGTGTTTCATCCCCATATACCAGGATTTTTTGTAAACCCAAATTTCACACAAATTTGGGATGGAAATTTAGATGACAATCACATTTCTGAAATAGGGTGTGACTACAATCGATTTGAGCACTGCACGATTCAGGGCTATTGACCATGAAAGTTCCCCACGATAGTTTACTGAAAAAGAAGATAGATTTATTTTCCTCAATTCGTTGGGGGGGGGGGGGGGTG
>JAQGBY010000106.1:0-66948 GCA_034698785.1 Mycogona germanica
GTTTGTCTTTTGTGTTTCGCAAATCTTCATTTTCTTAATTTATCTTCGAGAAGATGTTTTAAATTTTACTTTTAAACTATCTTCGTTGCATAGTTTTTAATTGTAGTCTTGGAAGTCCCAGCGTTTGAGTTAATGCTCCTATTCATTTTCTTTGAATAGTTACATCTGTAACATTGAGTTACCACCCCGCCATTCGCTAAAAGAGCTTTGCTCCTGATTTGCATTTACCATTTGGTAAATGCAAATCAAGAGTGCTCGTTCTAAAGAATAATGTGCTCGTCGCACATCTGCAATTGGCTTTCACAGGTGAGCCTATATACTGAAGAGGTGCTCGTCGCAAATCGGTAAGCCTAGGCGAAGCAAACGCGAGTAGAGTTCTTTTATCGTACAAATTTTATATATCGCAAAGTCATGAATGGAAAAGTGTGACGAGGAGGGCTCAATCCTCGTCGCCACAACCCCGGCAAAAGCTGATAATCCGGCGATTGCAGTAGCGTGATCCCTGGAAATGAATCACCAACTCTCTCGTATCTCTCGTAAAGTTCAAATCACGCGTACATGTAGGATTAGTGTACAGGGTGAGTGCAACTTTATAGTAGACAGAAATATAAAAACAAATAACAGAATAGAGCATATACAACATATTGGCAATTCCAACCTATTCCCAAATTTTTAGCTACCGATAAGGATTCGGAGACTGATAAAAACTATTGGTTTCATCTCAGACGATCAAAATCAGTTATAAATTTGCAATAAATGTGATCTAAAATCTTCATTGAAAGTATATGCATTATAAAAGAAATTACTTCGTAATTTCATACGCATTTTTCATCAATGTCAATCAAATACACACAACTCGTACTGCGAATTTTTATGATTCCACTTCATTAATAAGCAATTTCCTTTTGACGTTGATGTTTGACCAACTGTACTCACAAACTTCCTGCACTATCTAGTCTACACAACGCCAATCAAATTTATGTGCCTGTCGCTTTTATAATCAACACCGGCACTGGATATGGTGCCGACATAATCGCGTATAAATGTCTCTCTTCCATCGAACCTGTGCACTTTGCAAAAAGACAATCGAACAAGCCGCCAAACAAACTAATCACGCAATCGACCAGCCAATAGAAATGCGATTAGGGACTCCCCGGTTCGTGCGCGGCTGAATGAAATGTCTGTTGTCCCTGACGGGAACGATAAGAGATTTCTCTCTCAGGACACCAATTGACTGTGCCCAGAACATACGTGACACAATCTGGCGAGGTCTCTCAAGATTACGTCAGGCAGAGTGTGTTGAAAAATGGCTGCGTCTCGCTCAATAACCTGAAACAGCTGTGTCGCTTAATTGCGTATTTTAAAAAAAAGACAAGAAAGAAATAGTCCTCACATACAAGAATGCGAGTTTGACAACACAGGTCGGGGCTTAACCTTCAAACATGCTCTAACCCGGATAGAAGAATTGGCGTCAGTCCATCTATTCGAGAGCAGTTCGGGGTACCGGTAGTTGTTCAACTGGAACCAAGATGAATCGGAGAAACAATCATATTTATGGAACCAAAATGGAAACCCGCAGAACGAAAAAGAATATAATTTATACATTTTTAAAAATTGGTATCATTCATCTCATGGTTTTAAAAAGAGTTGCCTTCTTCGACACGAAAAACATCTTAAAATTAAGAATGACTATAGTTCATATATAGAGCAGCGTAGTGGCCTGACAAATATTTACCAGAAATTTTGCGAACGGTCCTCGCTCGCGGTGCCTGCGTGACGATTTCGCAAACCGAAAGTTTCAATCTTACGTGAGTGTGGGAGGCCATGGATCGCCAATCTCCCGATCTCTGGCTCTATCAAACAAATGTGACACATGCATTCTCTAATTTGTCACCGGGGATGAGGGGAGGGGGCACGGGCTAGTACAGTCGCGATAGAAATGGAGGCGAGAGAGATAGAGAGAGGGAGACAAGGGAGGGCGTTGACCCCCCCATTATCGACGTATTAATTACTGGGCTCGGGCTTTAACGAACGACACCACAGTAAAACCAGATCGATTAGGAGAGAGACATACTCGCATTGTGCCAAAACAGTCGAAAGCTGTGTCGAGCACGTACTTTCCTCTCTCTCTGTTTTTCTACGCACCACTGCCACAAAAAAAGAGAATTAGAGGAACGCGGATGAAAATACTCGGAATTATCGACAGTCCTCCAGAGACCAGTGTTGCTCGCTGTTCTTAGAAACTCTGAATGAGGAAAACTAAAATAGTTTTTTTGTAAGCGACATAAAATTGCAATTCAATTATTCATAACTCCCCGTTTGAAAATTTCGCATCAAAAATCGACATTACCAAAACAGGTATTATACCTTGGAGTTAACTGTCGATTTTCAACATTGGTTTCAAGGTATAGAATCTAAGAAACAAACAATAAACCTTTTCAATGAAACACTTAGCAAATTATAATAATTTTAGTCTATTATCTGGTAATTCAAAATTTTAAAATAAATTTACTACTTGCATACTTAATTGTTTTGCCAAGTAGTTCAACTGTCAAATTTTGAGACGATTTTATTGCATATCATTAATTTTGTCAAATACTAGTATAAGTTGTTGCTGTAATTTTATGCATTTTTGGTGATTTAATTGGGTCTAAGACTTTGGCTGGGTTAGAAATCACTCGCGCTAAAGTTTCAATTCCTCTGGCTGAAACAATCTCTTGCTATCAAAATACGAAATACAAAATAAAGACAAAATAATGTCCAACAGTTTAATGAAATTCAAAACTGTAGGATAAAAAAAAATTCGAAAATGTCTTAATAAGACAAGACCCAATTTGGACATCACTTGTCCCGACTTCCGCGATAAGCCCCAGCAAAATCGCCGGCCAGTTGCGCTCACTTGACCGTGCACACCCACTCCCGTCTGCACTCACATTGCCATGCACCCACTTGCCACTCGTTCCCATTCGCTTGGCACCGAAAGGCATTGGCCATTGGAGGCATCGCCGCAAATCGGTTCAGGTATGCGCCCGCGGAATGCCAGACTCGCAGCGTGGGCACACGCACCAGGAAAATTTTAGTACAGATATATAAAATATAAATTCATACATAGGCAGAAGGGGAGGGAATGGGGAGGGTGTCTGTCGGCTGAGAACCAAGAGAAAATGACCGACGGATCACGCCTGGCTTCTCTTCTATTACATCACTTTTTTTCCTTCGGAGACCTGCTCGTACGTTTCGTCTGTGATCTTCCAGTGACCTCAGGTCAAACATGTAATTTTTAGGAGAACCAATGCTCGGTGGATCAATAAAAGGAGTCAAGTTGACCAAGCTACATTTCCAAGAAATCGATTCTCACCTTACCTATGCCGTTTCTACTGGACATGTTCGAACTGTACATGAAGAAACCCACGCACGTTTATGATCATTTGCCAAATAATTATACTTGTTAGTCTCATGAAAGTCGATTGTCTCTTCGGGACATTAAATGTAACACCCGCAATTACGAAAATGAACTTTTGCAACAAATTTTGAATTTGTAAACAACATTTTGGTGGTGAGGCCACTTTTGGTGACGCAGACTTAACGTAACTTACACCTTGGCCGATTTCAGCACGAATCAGCAAAAAAAATAATGCAGCATTCGTAACTTCTTATTTTCCGCCCATAAGGGGGAGACACACGCATTACAGCGTATTGTTCTATGCTAAATATCGGTTTTTCTGGTGTGTTCTCGAGACGCGAATTGCTTTTGCGTGTCCAGAGGAAAAATCTGGCTCGCACGCCAATGCGCCAAGTACTGCATCTCGTGCTACACAACATTTTAAATACGTAAAAGCTTGCGCAGAGTCAGTTTATTCTCTTGAGACCTCACGGGCGCACCTAGGCGTACTTGAAAAAAATATATATTCAAAGTAATTTCACTTGGCCGATATCCCTTATCCCTGGATCCACGAAAACAGTCAACTAGGTGTCGCCAAAGAGCACAATCAATAACTTTATGTCAAACACTGTACATGCCATCAAATGCGTCCTTCCTGTTAAGACACAGGGCGATCAGCTCATCTGTGAAACGACGACGTAAGCTAAAAATTAAAGTGATCGTGGATGTGGTGCACTGCACACCTCAGGTAAACATTCAAGGCGAGGATGAATCACGCGAATCCCGTATAAATCATCGGGCGCTACAATAACTGCTATATAGCTGCAGTGTGCATAGCTGGGTCTGGATAGCACGCAATCGAATTCCATACCAGTCCCAAATATAGACGGGCTCTCGGAAGTTGGCTCGCACCTGGGAGTCCACCCCCTCCACTGCGTTACATCCAGGTGCACATCGTGTTGGCGGTGATGTGCTACACTGGCTCTTCGTGTATGCGATTAACTGCCAATGACAATTTTGCTAAAGCGAAACAATATGCACAGAAAACATGAAACATAACCTCAGATAGTTAGGCCATCCATTCAAAGCCCAATTTTAATAACGAGGCATTTCAGGAATCCAAATTCTGTTCACCTTAATGTTCCAACTTCGGGAGCATGTTACCCGCAATGAATCAAGATATTTGATGGGGAAACACTTAGCCAGGTGATGGAGGGTCTTAGGACGGTTCATCTGCTGCATGCGGGATGTGGGAGGGGAACATACGCATGCAGTCGCAATGACGTCGAACGCAACGCGAGTAAATGGATTGGCGATCAGTCACGTTTGGCCAAACTCTTTCGAAACATCGTCCTGCGATCGCACGCAATATGGTCTAAGAAAAAAGATGGCATCATCTTTCTTGGCGGGACGTTACAGAAAAAAGTCCTGGTCGAGCACGAACGAAACATATTACAGAAACAAAAATTAAATTTTATTAAGGAAAGCACCTTATCGTCTAATTTCATCACGAACTATTGAACTTACTTTTTTTTACTATTCGCGAAGTGTCATCTACTCAGATATTAATATTTAAAAAACATGTTTTTAGTCTCGAGTAGTAATTAGGCAAACCCGTTCAATAAAACAAACTATTTTCGAATCCACAAACTCCTTGGCGACAATTCAATTCATCCAATTGAAAACGGATTTCCTTTTTAAAAGAATAATCGAACAAATCAATATCTTGCGCCATGCAATCTAATGCCTGTGGCGAATTAGTAACGCGCTGACGCATTTAGCACCCACCGGTTCAAAAATGAAATTCTCTGAAGAAGGCTACTCACGAATTTTCATTCTTTCCTCAACACTTCAACCCCATTTCTATATTGATAGACAGGGAAAAGCTTAGTAATTTTCTAGCAATACCGATTACATGCATATGCGTCATGTTTATCAACAAATGTTGTTAAAATAACACTCGTCTTAATCACCGAAACTAACATACAGGCTCATATATCGAGCACAAACAACCATTTTCCAAACAAGAATTCACGAAGAAAACAACTTTTTGCCTTTGGATTTTTCATCTACATGTATGCGACTCGAAACTTGGGGGTCTCACAATGCACAAATATACAATTGCATCATGTAAAACATATTTCGATTTAATATATCAATTGCTGAAATCATGATTTAAATCAACATAGTGCCAACCAAGAGGGGTACAGAAACTCCTGTAGTGATCTACTACAGTCGATTAAAAAAATTAAAAAAATAAAAACATTTAAAAAAAGCTTTATTTCATTTATCGTGATGATCTTTTCAGTTGGGTCGCCGGTTCGACTTAACCGAGAAAGACCGTATGCGAGAGGCAAATGAATAATAACACCGCGCCCAGGCTAAACGACTTTCGAAAGTGATAGTGCAATGCAGCTAAGATGCCGCAACCCGTTTCTCGCCCACGAATAAGCAGATAACGAGTATCCTCCTGAGACCCCAGCCTAAACCGATCACCTTTAAAAAGTGCAAACCAGACGTCAGTTAAAAATCCGGTGAGAATGTTTCACCAAAGACTGAACAAGTCAAAATTAGACTTATTTCTTATTTTCAACTGTAATGCATAGCAATATAGGCGACTCAGTAACATCCAACAGTTGATCCAATAATCATCGCTAGTCCGCGCCGGAAATCGAATCAAAAGTCTCAACCAACTGAGATGCGACGGGCCGTTTTAAACATAAGACTCAAAACATAACACGGTCTTGCCTTCGAGTTCTAAAAGATCATTTCGACCTTTGACCAAACTAGTGAAAACAAGACCAAGAAAATTTATTTTTAGTTAAATCGTTAAGAATTCTACTTGAGACAGAACACGATTTAACAAGATTGCAATCAGCACAATTGATCCTGGGCAGCCAAGACACGACAATTTAAGACTGAGAGCTGAGTGCCACCATGAGTGTGACCACACCATCGATGACGATGCGCAGGGAATCTAGGTGGAACTGGTGAGACGACGACGATGATGTCCGGGGGTCCCAGGAGGGCATACCTGTCGTCCACACCTAACACATTAGATGCATAGGCGCCGAGTGCTGCGCCGAGAGAAAAGAGCCCGAAATAGGTCAGGGGGGATGTTACGTGACGAGCGCAATGCAGAATCTGCCGCATCATTCCACACACGTATGGCAAAACCCTCGCACGTACACCATTGCATTGTGTGTAGAGGTGTATCGGTGGAACAAGACCCAAGTCAGGTGAGAGCGCGCCCTGGGCAGAGAAAATAGTGGGTCCGCTATCACCTCCCTGATTATTTTTACCAACCATGTTCACCAATTCGTAGACTCGGAATATCAATAAAAATATTCACCAGACAAATTTCCAATTGTTTTCACAAGTCAACAACAAACAACAGTTATCACAATAATTTTGTAAATATCAGGCAGATTTTTAAAATGAGAATGAGATTCCTTAGGCGAGAGGTAACCACGAACTTATGAAAGTGGCTGAAAAATAACTCGACTCTTGTTTTATGAAAACATTAAAATTTCAAAAAGCACATACTTTATTAATTGTATATCAAGAAATTAATTTTCTTAACATTGTAATCGTTATTGTAAGCATTTGGCAGAAAAAGGCGGGGCTGAAAAATATTCGATCCCACTCTTTGTTGGTTGTTATCTTAATTAAACTTTTGGTAACATTCTCCTAAACGTTGAGCAAGGGAATTTGAGAGTGCTCTGGGCAAAAGCAGTGACTTTTTATAAAAAGTCACTGCTGGGTGGAGAGACCAACGCCTATACGTAGTCTACAATACTACACGCACCAGCACCAAATAACAACTAACCTCCAATGGGGAAATCTATCCAATTTATCTACAAGATCCCAATACTTTAGAGAGGGGGGGAGAGAGAAATGACAACAAACTAAAATACCAAATAGGGCGTCAAATCGAAAAACGCACGCAATCTATTCATCGTAATTTACTACACAGAATGACCAGAGAGTAATAATAGGCTTGGAAGTAATAAAAAAAAGTAGTTCTTGTGTTGCAACGGGTAATAAAATATAGTTTCTGCAAACAACAAAAGGATGCTTTTAACAAAATCAACTTCGCCCTTCGTGTTAATCGACTGAACGACGAAATAAAATCCGTTTCAATGAGACGTCAAACAGCTACTGGCAAATGACGCGGTAAAACTTCATTTTGAGAATATTCTCTCTCACCAAACGCCACTTCTGCTCGAAACTATTTTTATCTTCAAAGAAAAAGGTTGTCTTTAATACACTCCATGGTTTGTGTGGCCACCCTGGTACAATAAGATTCGTTTTTCGGGGGATTGGCCGCATATAGGCGTTAAGTCTTGATGTATGGAACACAGAGTGCAATAGGAAAACACATTCCCACATTTTTGCGTCGTCTTGCGAGAGCACCAATGCCAAAGATCGTGACAGCAACTTTGCTGGTAACTAAGTTATGCGTGAAAGCGCATCGAACCGGGCTACTTATGGGTATTTAGGCGTCAGAGCTCAGTTTTATGAAAACCTCTTAAGCGCTTAAAAGCATGTGTGGCAAGACAGACCCCCGGTCCAGGTCTCACGAGGACGTCACCAGTTGACAAGTGCCACTTGCGTCATTGAAACTAACGAACCATTTGGAAACAAAGCGCTTCCGTGATGCGGAGAGGCGTCATTCGGTAGCACTGGAACTAAAACCGAGGTTTTTCGCGGAATATAAAGTTTGTTTACTCGGCAGGGGAAGGGGGGGAGGGGGGGAGGAGGAGCGCAGCAATGTCATTCGCGAATGGCATAACACCTATTGACACAAAGCTCGCGTAAACCTACATTGCACAATTAAATATCCCGACAAGTGTAAACAGTACCGCCGTCGAGTCGCAGTCATGGTTCGCCGTGATTACTGTAACGTCATCGTCATTGTAGGATTGTACAATTTAGGTCAGTGTATAAGGAAAAATACTCATTATTTGGGAAAACAATGAATTCGACTGAAGCCATTCAGATAAAAGCAATTTTTAAAAAAGCAATTTTAAAACTAAAGTTACTCGTAAATAATTAGTTTCAGTTGTCTACGTAACACCAAAATATGGAATACGAAAAATTAACTAAGAAAAAAGTCGAAGTCTTGATATTCGTAATGAGTAACGCCAATTTAAAAAAATTAACCCAACTGTGATTGTACGGCTACGTGTATAAAATAAGATACATTCAACTCACTGTTTAAATTATCCTTGGTTTTTTCAAGCTAGTTTCGACAAGCCAAA
This sequence comes from Mycogona germanica, assembly GCA_034698785.1. Lineage (NCBI taxonomy): Eukaryota > Metazoa > Arthropoda > Diplopoda > Chordeumatida > Chordeumatidae > Mycogona > Mycogona germanica. The sequence continues at coordinate 8,647 of JAQGBY010000106.1, forward strand.
ATTTGAAAGGACTTATCAGTAAGCCAGCCCACATTGAAACACAAAATGAAAGTCAATCTCGCCTTGAAAGGAAGTTATGACGAAAGTAAGCAATAGAAAATAAACCTATTCAACGTTGAAAAAAATTTCAATACCAGGCCTGCTTTCTAATCTATTTTGTCGCGAATTTTCAAAACAGAGAATCAAAAGGCCGTGTTGTTAACAAGTAGTAATAATGGTATTGCAATTCCAAAGGAGAAGCAAATAAATCGAAAGAATGGCGCCGATTTTCGTCATCTCTTTTTATCGTTCCAAGTCTGATCGCAAGACGGCAGGCCGAGTCGCGGGGCACACAAAAGGAGGCGGATAGCGAGAGTGAGAAAGACGACAGGGATTGTGAGGCGTGTATGGGGGGGAACAATCACCAATGATGACACAGACCGCGTCAAAGCTTATTATGAAGAGGAAGATGCGAGAAAAATGTATAGAGATCTCATGGCGAGAGACGTTTCGCACCGTTCTCGGCGGAGACGTCGGAAAAGAAATACTGCATAAAGGAAGGTTACGTCTCCACCACTCGGGTTATGCAAGGGAGTTTTGAGCACAATAGCTGAAAATTCCACCTTGGAAAACCGAAAAAAATCTCCATTGATTGCAAAGTCAGACGCAAAACAGCCATGGTTTGTCAAACCCAAAGAGGCTCCTATTTCCAGAGCTGCTTGTTCTACCAGATCTGCATTTAAAAATATACATTTTAATTAATTTAAGCGGCTAAGAGAGTCAAACTAAATCGGGATCGAGACTAACATGAGCTGAGTTATAATTCCTTGTCCGAGAAATTGGTTATTCGATTTAATTTTCACCCGCACAGGATGTTATTTTTATAATGTCCGCGATTGCAGCCGGTTATTTTAAAGCGCAATAATATTTTTTTAAGTTAACTTTTTTCAAGAGGAAACATCAATTTTCAATATTCTTGAAAAAACACGTTTCTAACCACAAGAAAGCGTTCTGCAAAAAGTGAATAAGGATCTAAATAAGACACATCCAACTAGCTGTACACGTCGGCATGTCGATTATATTGAGCCAAAATGTTTTCAATAAACAAAACGTATTCGCCAGACTGAAGCTGACGACCAAATCGAGGTCTCCTCGCCGTGGGTCTGCCGGAACAGAAGTTGTCCGACCTCCCGAAGTTGGACCACCGACAGTTAGGTTCAGTCACTTCAGAAAATGTTGGCTACAAAGAAGGGGAACCGCTATCTTTTTATTTTATTTTATTTCAAGCTCACGTTTGTCATCATGTGAGATAAACCAAATCAAACTTAACAGACTTATAAACGTAACTTAGCATAAATCAATAAACGATTCAGGAAAACAAAAAATATCAAAATACACAACGAATATACAATATTTGTTCATCCTCATATTTGACAAAGAGAGCGCAGCATATAATCCCCTATTGGGGCTTTCGTTTCTTAAAAGGGAAACGTCAGTCAAATCATAAATAAGTTAAAATGATTCCGCACCATCCAATCTTAATGACAATACATAGGTCACAGTAATTAATTCCTAATAATTTCAGAGACCTCTGCGTAAAATTAATTAGTGATCACGACAGTCTGCCCTTGTGACAGATTTAAGAGCAAGTATCAGACTAATGTACTGAACGTGTATCTCTATTTTCAACCATTTCATTATTACTAGAGAAGTAAAAAATATTTTTACCAATTTTTATTAATGTAGTGCAATAACTCAACAGAGGAGGAAAATTGAAAGGTTGACAAACGAGCATGGCACTAACTATTATTAAAGTCAGGTGCGTTAAAGGCGCAATCGCCTAATATTTATCTCAATAAGTATCACGAAAAACTGGATTAATATATCAGTCAGGACAGAATATTCTAGGTTTACAGTCGTTGCTTCAATAGAGAGAGAAATCTGTTTTGTAGCCAATTTCCGACAAGAGCTAATCATCCATTTGAGGTTATTTATTAAAGGAGGCGTAGAGAAAGAGACAAGACACAGAGGGACGTCACTAAAAATCGCCCCAACTTCACCGGCATTCGAACGAAGCCCCAAAAGTGGTTGACACCATTATTTAATATTTAATGGGGGAAAACTATAGGCGCGGTACACACACACATATCTCGAATTTTTATAATCTGGCAGACAACGAGCGCCCGACATGAGCTCGCCTATTGAGGATACGATGACAGCCAAATCTTATTTCGGTGCCGCCGCGAGGCTTCAACGCATAATCGTTTGCGACAAGTCGCCGGGACGATGTTAGGCAGGAAACACCTGCACGTCAACGCTGAGATGTTAATCTCTTCTGAGAAACCTAATGCAGGTTGTGACCAGGCTAGTCGGAGATGCGGACGATCCCTTAAATCAGTGGAATTAAATAAAAAGTGCTACATTTTTTTTAAATTATCAAATACTGTATCGTTTGAAAAATGTGCTTGAAATAATTGTTCTGGAACACACATTCTAAAAATATAAAAAAACGGTGCCAAACAAATAGATTAAACTGATCAAATTTTTGGTACAACCAGCCAATTAATAAATTCAAAAGCGCAACTAAAGATCCTATTTCAACGTCCTGTTTTCGAACGAATGAACTATTTTTTCTCGCAAACATCCGCTTGCCCGAGAAACACAGGATATTGTTCTGTCGGGGATCAGTCTCCAATCTATACAGCTCGACAAACGTGGCGCCACCAAATCCTACAATATATCGTAAACGCTGGCGCCACGCTCGTCGAAACCATGCCTAACGGTACGCCTCGCTCGCCATGACGCGGGGCGCTAGGCGTCCCCACAAATAGACCGAAGGACGAGACACAGATAGATAAAATAAAAATCGTTCTATGTATTACGCTAACGTTCCCCTACTGGCACCATGTCTCAACACACGTTTTCAGTGAGCACAAATACCTTATTTACATTTAGATGGCGCCGACCGTAGATTCTGTGTGTTGAGATGCATACACCTGTACACTACGGTATGATGGCAGCATCTTGGGCAGCCGACAAAAACACGCCCAATGTTCTAGAAAGATGCGTGTCAATGTATGGGGTCGACACGCATCCTGCTCGCGATTGAAAATGGTAGGTAGACGAAATCTAATCGATACACCATACGTTTTTTTTGTTTTATACGCTGCTTCAACCGTCCTGCAATGAGACCGACTCTACAATTTTACGATAAGTTAACTTGCACTTAGCAATATACGGCAATCGATAATAATGTTCAACCTTTGTACTGTGCGTTTTCAGTCGTACAAGGAAAATTCCCATACAAACAGATGCCCGTGCCGTTCAATGGAAGTTGCATTTAAAAATGACGGATAAACATTTGTATTCTAACTGTACAGACATTTACTCGGCATTGATCAAGGAGAGTATTTCCACCAGTATCTCCAGAATCGACTAAACAAGAACTCGCGCTGAGAATCGTACCACGGACCGTCGCACCAGAAGTCTAACATTTAAAATTTGTTGTACCAACTTTGTCTACACGTACTCTTATTTTAACACAAAAGATTAGCTGCAACAATATTTATGAAACAGTTTAAAAGTTAAGTTCCACATTCATGTTTGGCGACATTTGATGGGCTACAAACAAAGAGCCAAAAGCGCATTCCACCTCAGAACCAAGTTCAAAGCTGAATGCACTGTACATGAACGAGCATCACCTACATTGTTCTGCCGACTATTTTTGAGGTGCCAACAACTGCCCGAGTCTGCAGAATACCTTTAGCGTATTCTATGCAAATTCCGTTAAGCAACAGATAAAATAAAAGGATTTCAAAACTACTATGCACAATATAGTCTACGCGTCAGGAGAACAATTCAATTTTTACAAACAATCGAAAAATACGGTTTCAGCCTTTTCGACCATTGTCTGTGTTGCCTTTGTTGCAGTTTCCTAGATCGATGCGGTTCCGCGTTAAGTGCGCGAAAACAATTGGCGTGCACCACAATTTGCGTGGACGACTGAAAACTTAAAATGACAAAACGTTCTAAGCCTAAACGTCCTCGACCTAGCCTGAAACATGATTGAGCAGAAGCCAGACATTTCTTCACTAACTCAATATTACACTCATTCAAATGTACCTACGACTAATTTGCATTCGTGGAGACGGTCAACGAGTTATTCGTGGAATCCGAATGCAGTTAAAGGAATCCGTTAAATGTTTTACTCAGACCCCATTTCACAGCTGCACTATTGCACAACCATGACACGAACGCAGCGCTTGTCAACCTTCGCCGGCTGGGCACAATCTGCTATATGTAATTGAAAATATGTCCTGCGCTGGTCGATTATGCGGCTCCTCTGCCATTGTTCTAATTCAGCAGCCTCAAGTATCCATAAACGAGATTAATGGGCGCTTTTAATGACCCTTTTTGAAAGCAGCTTATAAAATGTGTCACATGACGACGAGGCCGGTCTTTCTAATGCAGCGCTTTCAAATACATGAACACCTTTCACTTGTCTCCTAGTACGTGAGCTGAAAATTTCACTCACCGAAATCGGAGGCTGATTCTCTCATCGCTCTATCAGGAAAATACTCGTACAGTGTATGTTATTAAAAAAAAGCTGATGTTGCTTATATTTTTACGATTAATAAAAATTACGTTTTCAACTTTCATTAAGAACACCACACTTTCAGAGACCTATCCTACGAGTTGCTATTCTTTGACTACTAGGACTTCGGTCTTTGCTTTGATGGGCGTAACACGCTCCGTCTCAACTCTCAACGAGCTCCAAATATTTAGACGCACCCCCAAGAACGAAGTCTGAGAACTTAACAGCATCTTTAAACTGTTCGTGTTCTTTTAAGAGAGCCTTATCTTTCAGTGTTCCTCTTCGTAATTTCGTGGTACAGGCCTTCGGGCCAAAGTACCGCGTTCTCGTAACATACGCCATCTAGCCATAAAGCGTAGCTCTCATAAGCCTCCTCTTTCTGTGCCCACCGGACTGAGTGATTAGGGGGGGAAATGAAGCTCCGCAGAGAGGCCACACAACAAGTACAGAAATGACTTGGTGCAGCGGGGGTGGAATAATCGCTCCCAAGTTTTAGCCCGTCCATCAGCGGCGTGCATATATTTATGCGTCAGCCCGTATTCCACCACGACTGGCTAGCCTCCCTCAATCACCTGGTTGCCAAAAATTGTGTGTGTGTGTATGTGCAGGCTCCGCGCTAAATATACACACAAGAGGCAAATAACTGATGGGCATCTAAAAAAACTCCGGCCTCCGTTTGACAGACTGCCAAACCGGGGGCTTCGCGGCTAGACCACGCTTGAAGCAGGGAAGCAAGTCTATATCTATAATTTATATATCCTGTATATATATGGAGGACCTGCGCCGTGATAGCAGTAATGAAATAACTGGACCACTTCTTTCAATCATACACAAAAGCAATTTCCTTTAACCGACAATTTGCGAGACGTAATAACTGGTTTTCCGATACACAGGTGGCATAACGTTTATTTTTTCGCGTTCTAGGGAAACACTCCTCCTGAGTAACAGTGGACACAATCAGTCCCAACTTGAGATTATTGGTCACGCTGTGCCTGAACTAGTACTAAGGTGGTGCCCGTTTCGTCATTTGGAAGGAGACAGCCAGTTGCAATTGTCGCCGCTAGATTCGTTTAGGCTCCTCAATGCATATAGCAATGCGTCGTTTGGAACCCTTAATATCTCAAATAGCCAATTTTTAAAAACCTACATCATAGTTATTTCTGCAATCACGATCTTGATGGACCATTTCCCCCCAATGTCAAGCTCAATTGAAATTTCTCAAGCAACTTGAAGCATGCTTACGATGTAACTAGGCTGTTATAATTAGTAGATATTGCAGAAAAGCAATTCTTCATTCTACTAATTTTGAAAACATTTACGGCATAGTAAAAAAGATAGTCATTTTCATACAAGGATTTATGGAACTACCTCCATCAAATATAACCGCATATAAACACAGTGCCTAAGCACCAAGAGGGGGTACAGAAAATATTGTAGTGCAGTTGACTACTCTGTACAGTGAATTAAAAAAAATAATAATAAAATAAACATGTGTGCTATGGGGTTTTTTGCAATTCACGGGCGCGTACGTCTATTGAGGTCACGTGTGGGCCAAGACCGGTTTCGGCGAAAGTATATCGTCAACAACCGTCGACCTATAATATCCACCCTATAACGCGCCATCATATATGCGCCTCCGGTATCGCACAGACGTGAATGTAAACACAAACAAGTTCCAATATGTTTATGGCATTTCGAGCGTGATTGCATTAACGTTTAATGCGAAGCAGATGAGTTGACCCGATCACAAACGGTCAGCACCTGATCTATTGTCGGGAATGTACGACACTAATGCATGAGTAATGATCGCATCATGTCCGACCCAGCATCAGATACCACTTTCATGAATCGTTCGTCACTGACCCGAAATAAATACTAGTATTCGAGGAACAGGTAACACAGCCGATAGATCTAGCAGGAATGAAAAAAATGCAGACTGTATTAGGCTTCCTGTCGTGTGTCGTAGTTGTAAGCTAATTTCCGGTTGCGAACGAGCTAAGTGGAAATGCGTGAATTAAGTGTGAAGCAACGAACGGAAAGGCCTGCAAGAAACAAATTGGATAATTTTCTGGGGGAAATGGAGTCTCATGACGATTTTGGCGACGTTTGAAAACATATTTCATCCGTTGCTCACAAGATGGCGTTCCAATCATATAGGAAATCTACTGGCTCAGGCAGTGGTCAGATTGAAAAATCGGATAACATGGCGAATTTCGAACTCTAGCAGCGTAAATTAAATTTGGAATATCTAATGATAAGCAAACTGTTATTTTCCTGTTTGTTAATCTTGATTTATGATTTTATTTTGTTCAATGCCCTCCAGAAAAGCGCATCACGGAATATTTTTGTACCGATATTTTTTAGGGTTTATCGCAGGCGGCAATTCATTGCGAAATGGGTAAAAAAACAACATGTTTGAGGTTGTGCAATCTTAGTACTGTGTGCATAAAACAGCCATTGAAAACGTTATAAAAAAGTACGTCTTTTGTATTGAAATTTTTCTTCGTATAACCTATATTGGCTGATGTGTTTTCAAAATATCTAGGGTTTTTTCGGTGCTTTTTTCGTACACAGCGTGAGCGTATTTACATGTAGTCAAAGATGGCTAGTTTCCACGAACGTGAACACATCGTGATTATTGCCACAATCAATACAGGAGAAATAAATGATGCAGTATTATGTGTTCGTATAATCAAATTGTGTTCACCGACCCGTTTATTTCTTAGCAATTATATTTGCATTCATTAATATCGAATTCGAAAAAAATAGAATAAAATATGGTTAACGAATTTGTAATCGTTAGTTACATTTCTGACGCAAATTACAATGAAAACTGTATGTAACAACAGAAACAACTAATTTTGCAAAGTTCTATTTTTGGCGAATATCAGCCAACACACTTCGACAGCCAACATAATTTCGTTAACATTCATAGCGCAACTCTCTTAGGAATTTAAATTAAGTAATCAACTTACAACGTTTGGTGGTGGTTTTTTTTAAAGCTTTCAAATCAAACCACTATAGTATTCTGCCATATAACGTAGAATTATAATTTCATAAATTGAAAAAACAACGCTAATTATATAGTATAGCGACATAATCTGAAAATTAAAGGAGACATCACGACAAAAGGAATGATATTTGTAAGAATCTCGATGACTGTCCACGCTACAGTCATATTCCTCGAAATTTATTTGAAGAATTTACGATTTAGATCTACTCACTGAGCCAATTTTTCCTTTATAATTTCATACAATACGAAAATAGAAATAACGAGGCCATACTTTTTTTTTTTTTTTTTACATCGCCATAAGTTTTCATACATACATGTTCAACGTTTGCGCTCGTTTAGCGTACACGTACGTGTCGTGCTGTATTGCAATTAAACAGTCCCATAAAATGTATAGGTGGACAATGGGGGGAAGGGTGGCTGGGGACGGGCAAATTAACTGATAGTGGTCCGTATATAAAATTCCGTTTACAGCCACAAAAAAATGTGACTACAAATGTGTCCAGCCCGTGTAGGCAGAATGCACTAAGTAGCATATTTGGTGGCCCGCAACTTCACCCACGTTATACAGGTGTATTCCAGTAACAGTGCCTTTCTGCACACAACCCATACGTCTCTCACGACAATATGGCAAATACCGTTTCAGACAGCGGTTGCAGGCACCACGCCCTGGCATCGAGCCATCCCCTTTCCACCCACCTCCCCCCCCCGTCCAAGTCGTGACAAATGCACTTTAACCAACTGCACACACACACAATGATATATCGTGAACGAGGAGGAGAGTCACTCTGTTCGAAGGCGGTGGTGGTCGAGGAGGTCTGGTGACGAGGAGACATTAGGTCATGGTCAGGTCGACCCAAGTGAACCTAAACAAAATCCCCCAATTTAACTTTCGTCTTAAGTCCTCAAGTACATGAATCATGAATAAATAAATGAATCACAGTTCACAACAGAAAAATAAATCGACCTAGCTGATCATCCGAGGAGTGTCTCAATGCTCTCGCGATTAAAATTCTCATGCGGCATAAATTGAACGACTACACGAGATATCAATGAAATTTTATTTCTTTGATTTGAAAATAACATCGTAACTTCATCTGTACAGTGTATTTTTCTTCACAAAATTGGAAACATTTTTGTCATTTTTTGATCATGCCTGTTCTAGACATTTGAAGATATTTAATCTAACTAATCGTCTTACTTATTATTCACATAAAGTCGAATAAAGAAATTCTCAAATCTTGAAACGACTGACCCGATTGAAGTTGAAGAATACGTCTGAAAATAAAGAACCTACTTTTTAGTGTTGGTATATGGTTCTAGATTAAAATTACCAAAAAATATTAAACATTTACTCTTCTGATTAAAACAATTTCACTTTTGAAATGATATACTGTAGTCGTGTCACCTGCAGAAACAAGGTTACGTGTACGTGAAACGATGTCCACCGTCCAGACTTTACCGGTTGGCCGGCTGGCCACACATATGTCAGGTTGACCCGGTTGACCGCTGTTACAACATCTGTATGTGCGTGTGTGCCTCCTCCTCAACCAAACACGAGCATACAAACATACACGAATTGAATAATCCGGCCATCATGTTATTGTTTTATGTGCCGAGCGGCTGTCGGCTTTCCATCATCCAAATAAAGTATTGCACCAACAACTACAGTATCCACGTTGCCGGAGAGATACATAGAGGTGGGGAGGCGAGGGATTCGGGATACGAGGGGTTATTATGGGTGGGTGGGGGGAGTGGAAGCCTTGCATGCGCGACGACCTGTCCGTTAATGGCGGAATGTCCTTGGCTCAATTATCGATCGGACCATTCAAACTCGTGCAAAAGCGCGCACAACGCGTATGATCTATGTCGCGCCCAGCATAGATGACAGCGTATTGGAACCTCGCTCAATATTCAGATGGCGCCGGTATTTGTGCCTCGCACTTACACAAAGCAATTCGCTTGCTGCAGTAGCCTTTTACGTTTCACTTGTTTAATTTCTTAGTTTATAGTTTACGACTTTCAGCCAATGGGATCAAATGAAGAGGAAATGTTCATTCCGACATACATGCATCGTTTATAGTACCGATAAAGTATCGAAACAACATTCATTTTCTTCCTTGTGCGCCGACATAAAGAAACCTCAAAATCATCTTGCGTTATTAGAGAAAATAAAATACTCAAGTAAACAATACTAGTAATGTGAAAGACGCCAGGGGTTATTGATTAATTAGATAAATCGAGAAAAGATCTCATTATTGCTTAGTTTTTGTATGTATTCGTGATTTTTCACCTGTATTAGGTAATTATTATGTATGTTTTCGAAACCTTTGTGATACATGTGCTTATTAGAATGCTGACTCATTAAATTTCGCTGTTCATGGTTTAATTGTCTTACGTTCGTCGCCAGTTCTTTTGGATGAGTCCATCATCTTTTCTCAATTTATCTAATTAATCAAGTAAACAATTTTTCGAAGATGTCGACATTATCGTAGTCCGAGATATTTATTATGGAGGTCCACCAGCGTGTTCGCCCTTAAAAAAAACCCCCAGGAGGCGACCTGGTAATTTTGCCTAGCCCAGGCTTAGTTTATTATCGTAGTAAGGCACCACCTTCCGATAATCGCCAACACTCTGTGAACACACACGACAGATTAAAAATAGGGCACTCGAAAGCGCTACCGGCGGCGAGAATTTCAATCAATGTCGGCGCCCACGATGCTCTAACGCGAACAGCCAATACGGCAAGGAGTAGGGAAGTTTGGTTGTCACCCGGCAGTCGTGTAGACTGGCCATGCATGATGTATGGACGGAGATCGCCACGCTTTGCCCAAACACGCATCAGTGAAACTGGACTCTCGATTTTTATTGATACTTTCCGTACGTATAACTATTGTCTTGACTTTGACCTACTGAGACCCGAACGTCGCCAAGACGTTCAGAATAAATTGAAATAAATATTTTTTTATGGAATTTGGTGTTTCGAATTGAAGTGATTCAAAGCGAACCAGTGCCTTGAACATCCCTTCACTTCCCTCAACCCATTTTTGGAATGAATTTTTTGACTGGAGGCCCGCCACATTCACTGATCTTTGTATGCGTCCAATGATTGGTGGCCCTCTTTCACCGGCTTAAACCCCACTACCCTTCGGCCCATAGGGCAGACTGGTCCACATTGGATTTTCTTAATTTGATGAATGGAATGTGAAAATTTACAAAATATGGCATGGTCAGAGAAACTTTGCGAAGATTGTGAACCCTTCGAATCTGAATGGAGTAGTGGGCCGCAGGAGGTTCTGGGAACAAAACCGGCTGCCAGCTCACAGCAGCACTCTATTATATAAACGAGCGGGTTATACGACCAGCGTCCATAACGACTGGGTACACACACACGCGAGCGAGCACACTGCCGATACGAGCGGAAACATTGGACTCCATTACAGCGGCCAACATGATTATTTGATGGACCGCATTTTTGACCGACCCCGCCGCTCACCACCGTATGGTCAACCAACGTTTGGACAATATGGCCCAACACTCCAGGACACCTCAAGAGTGGAAATAAAATATAAAAAAAGACTGCGTTCGCGGTGGCCAGGCAAGGCCAAGTCGAGGACGATCACATTACGCGGCCTACTCATATACAATCAATAAAACGATATATGTAATGTCACTTTCCTCTTTTAAGTAATTCTGCTTGTCACGCTCATCCTATTTATTCAAGGTGTGGCTTCGAGTAGGTTGACTGTGTTTATAAAGACCAAACACATTACTATAATTGTGAAATAAATGTTATAGACAACTTTTATTTCTTCAACAATTCATTTGATATTTCTGCCACATACAATAGATAAGACTGAAACAAAGTCAAGGTGAACTTCCCTTACCAGAAATGTCATTAATGCATTCTTTATATTATTTTATTTGGGGGGAGGGGGGGGGGGGAGAATCAGTGAACAATGCTCACACTATAACAGGTTATTTGTAGTTTGGTCGTTATTCCGCTAATAACAGAAGTCAGCGCAACCGCAGCGACCATGTTCCATTTCACAGCACATAATAGAATGAACGCCGAAATTTGTGCTCGGGTGACTTGATACCAGCGTTTCAAGCAGGCCCACTCGAGGTGCATACACACACTCTCAGCAGCGAGTTATTTATCTTTGACGTCACACTCGGCTAAAACACTGCGAAGATGATGACGAAGACGATAATAGCAATTAAGAAAAATCGCTCTTGCGCGCACGGTGGTCGTGGCTAACGTCACGTCCAAGACTTTCTCCTTTTTGGTGTATGCCAACCAACGTCAGGCGGCTTGGTAAGATAGGCGTTGTAGTTAACTACTTAACACTGGAAAACAACAGGTTTCCTTTCTTAGGAACGCGAGGTCGTGACTATGGCAAATTATCGCTGTGTTCTGGCTTTGAGGCGCGGCCCATAGAACATACAGCGAGTAATCTGAGAATGGCCGACCAGTGACGGATCGTTCCAGACGCCCAAAGAGGCCTGGCTTCAACACAAATAGGAGAGAAGAGAGAAGAGACAAACAGCTGTATTTTCTAGTTGACTAATTACCAAAAATAAAATGTGTACGGATATGTACGAACATTTAAATAAGCTAGAGTTCCGCAAAACATCCATAGTGCTGAGTTGGAACTGTAGTATTTATTACGAATAAACTACTTGTAATTGAAGCTAATTAGTAATATGAGAATAACAGCAGAGCATGAGTTCACAACAGGCTTACGAAAACAAACCCTGATTTGTGAAATTATCCTTTTTAAATTAAAAATAAATTAATGAAACGTTTATCTTAAAATAACTTAATTTAACCAAATCGTAAATTGGAATATAAAAATAAGTCATTAATTAAATATCCAACACAAAATAACACTTAATGATAAAATTGAGCATGACTAGTTCATTGTCGAGGAATTATTATTACATTATTTAGTAATGAACTTGAAATATTTACACTATCCCAATTAAAAGCAAAGAAAATCGAATCATTTCTTAATAATGATGTTCAGGCTTGCGATTTTTGATGAACTATCTGAATGACACAGGTTCCCAGCCAAGAATTTCAGTCACGAGCCGCTACTGCACGAAAGCCTCCATTACGTTACACAAAACTACTGCCGATAGGGAATCCAATATTGCGGTCCTTGTTGACGCACTGGACGTCTTTATATCGTCAAGACACGCTCGCCTTCGCATCTGACCTGCCATCAGACCCCCATTACCCTTGTCCATGTGCATGCAAGCGCGCATCAAAAATGCGCCATCAAGGCAATGTGCGCGCGCCTCACCAACAATTTCATTAAATTCGTTAAAGTTCTTCCGAGAAAGGAGGCGTTGAACTGACGGGTTTCGACACAAGGCTGTGCACGCGTCTTTAGGCTAGAGGCGAGGCAGCGGCAAGTAGAAAAGCCCCCTCTCCCCAGTCCCGAAGACCTTCAGACATAATGAAAATCGAGTTACTGGAAACAAATTTAATCAGAAAGAGAGATCGTGGACAGCTGCACAATGTCGTCCTTGTCCAGCGTGACCCCACGCACAACAAAGAATGACATACACGGCTCGATGTTGGAATTTTCTACACACATTTCGAAATCAACATTGATAATAACCTTATCGTCCGCCGTGTCGACGTCAATAACTTTAATGATCAATAAGATTTATATTCGTGTATAATTGGAAATAGCTGAAACGACTAAGAATAACGAATTTAATAAAATTATGAATATATTCGGTGACAGGAAACACAAAGCATCTCAGTCACCTCACTTGTGCTTCCCCTCTGGCGACCAAAGGGTTAACCAATTCCAAATCAATAAGATTGGGAATTTTACTTTGTTAGTTACAGGACAACAGATCAGGACAGAGATCAGTTTATCTTGCACGGTAAACAAACATCTGGAGTAGAAAGAAAAGCTTAACGAGATGGCAAACTAAATGTTCAAAGCCAGCCAATCCGTAGGTCAGCACCGGTTATTCCGGAGGTCAGCGCCACCGAGTGGTGCTTCACGGCGTACCAGGCCTTGCAAAAACTGGCACACAAGTAGTAGACCCATAAAACTGGCTAATCGCTATTCACCGAATACAGTCGATCCGCATGTTTACCCATTCGACGTGATTGACACGGTCCAAACATTGTGCACCTTGTCGTATTAGTATAAAGGGCGCGCCATTAAGAGTAGACGTGTATGTATTCGGGCCCATTAATGAATGATGACATCGTTCAATATAGCCAGGCGAGTCGCAAACTGTCAAGGGCACACCGCATTAATTCGGTAGGTAAACAACGAGAGCGACGGCGGCGTCAAAAGACGGATCAAACGTGCGAGGAACAGGTTTGGGTGTGCATTCTGAACATAATCGATTTTAAACTCAAAATGACGCCACAAGAAGGAGGCACAAAATGAACCCGTATCAAAAATATTGGCGTTAAGAATTCTAGAAATTGATTTCGAAATTTTTCATGTCCCCGTGGAGTGGAATTTGTTCTTTAAATCTATTACAATATATACTCACAAGCAGCTCCGGATGGGGCATAAGTCGGGGGTCGAACGACAAGTTAAGAACAAAGGTGTGGCTGTCCTATCCTAACAGGTTCTTGACTTCATACTTATTAAGGCTAATCCACTATCGACACACTTAGGAGAAAATAATTTAATATTGATTTTCAAATTAGTTATTGAGTTTACAAAATACACTTAATTTAATATGAATTAAACGCACTCGTGCGAGGAACACCCTAAGATGTTCCTCCTTATTTTTTTTCTTCAAAAATGTCGAATGTTCTGCCAGGGGAAACAGGCAGAGGGCCAACACCGGGGTGACAAGGCGTAGCGGAAAAATGAACTCACTCTCTACCATGAACAACGGCCTGTCAACAGGAGAGCTCGAGAGAGAGGAACTTTCGAAATGCGATGGGCCATGCAGGAATGCTAATGCAACGTTTCGTAAAACTTGTCACACATTCCAGTGTCGCCTGGCCGAATGTTATCTAACCTACTGTCCCATTTAGGCTAAGTCGACGTAGATCAATTTGGTGGAGGGCGAGCCTGTCGAGAACAGGAGGAACTCTGGGATACGATCGAAATTCGTATTGATAATATAATTGATAATATAAGTTTCATTAATGGCTCACAAGATTGACAAGCCTACGTGCTGGTTGGCAGTTCCACGTCAATGCGATTCTATGAGGAACGGTTTCCCTTGCGCAGAACATGTAATTTTCCAATTGTTAATTAATTAACCAGTTAATTTATGTCTGACCCACGTACGAATGTATAATACTTCGTGCAAACGTAAATCTGGCGTGACTCCTAACCGTATTATTAAGATGTTATTATGGCATCAACTAAGAATAAACAAATATTTCATCGCTTACATAAAAAAAAATTTCGACAAGAAAAGAAAAGCACTGAATTATTCGCACAATTAAATAACAGGATCAAAAACTCACGTCACAATATTACAGAAAAACGCACCCATTAATTTATTTGCGCACATGTTGATCTAGTTACGGGGTTTTTTTCATTTTCCTTTCTAAATAATGTTCGACATCGAAACATCAATGCTACACAACATTGATGGGGGGGAAAGTCCGGGTGTTCGAAATTGGACCAAACATTCGATTTGCAATAGACAATCGCCAAAAAAAATTCGTGCTAATTAATAACCAATGAAAAAAAAATTGCCCCACTAAAAAAAAGGTCAACCATCTTGTTCACAACTGCAAGAACACCTTGCACCGGGCGCGAAAAAACTAAACTGAGGAGCGCATGATGTTTTTGTATGTACTGTACATGAGACACGAAAAGGCCAAACGCACGCGATTTTTATGTACCGGGGGTCTGGTCTATACGCATTCGCGATTCGGAGGATCGCCACCTAAATAATTACTGGAACATGAGCGACAATTAATCGCGCGTTGGTATGAAACGCCCCGATGGTGGAAAACCACCGCTAGCAACAAGAAAAAAGCATTGCACCGGACGAAAACTATTTCTGAGCACGGCATAAACGAGCGCAGCATATTTTATGGATCGACATTCATTTGACGAGAGCTGATTGAATCTCAATGCGTATTGACAAGTGGACAGGTATCAGATTTATGATACAGCAGTCAAATCCAATTCTCTACAGGGGAAGGCATCAGAGCGTAATTCGATTGTCACATTATCCTAACGATCCACTATCCGCATCTTCAAACAGCGACCGAGATTTTTTAACCATACTGATGATTCTAACTTGCACTTCTAACCCAATGGCCAATAACTATTTATTGCGACCCGACCTAATTCCAAAATAGAATGAGTTCGGGGGAAACAAACAAATTTATATAAAATGGTGCCGAAGCACGCCGAGTCAGATATCTAGTTAAATAGAAAATGGGGCTAGGATAGATCTAGCCACTATAATCCGACAGTTACAATAGTGGTGGATATTTGATATTTCAACGAGAAGTTATTTCAAATATCCACCACTATTGTAACTGTCAAATTATAGTGCTAGATCTATCCTAGCCCCATTTTCTATTTAAACAAATATATATTGAATTTTCCGCCATCAAGAAAATAAAGATTCGGAAGCTGGATTCAAACTCTTGAGCCAAGACAAAACATTCGACAAACATGGGAGTCAGTTCTGTCCAGTTTGCTCGCTTGAAAAAGGAGAACACGAAAAATCACGTATTTTCAGAACAAGCCTCCGTGGTTGACCAATGCCAGTGTAGGCACGTAGTTACCGCCGGCCATTAACAATTTAAACGGAATTTCCCCACAATTACCGCTAAACGCAAAATCGCGGCGACGTCGGGACTACACACTACCGTGTATACAGGATACACCGGGCCTGCGCGACACACGCACACCCAGAAATCAGCCAACCCTATTCAGATCTAGCTCGCGGCCGGTCGTCATAGCAGCAGACCGATTCCTGCAAACAGAAGAATTCCGGCGCACGCGACCAACCGTGGAACACGAGGGAGCGTCGTCCAATCGAAAAAAAAAATAAAAATGAAAAATGGACCCAAGACTCCACGCACTCTTTAGGCTAGACGAAAATTACTGGGATGGGTTTTAGGGCTGAACAAATAACTTAATTAAAATTGAAAAAAGTCATCAGTCTCGCCAATCAGAACGCCACCACCAGTCAGGTGTGAAAATCGAAAAATAGTATAATGAGCACTTGATGAGACCCTACGTTTTCAACGTAGCGCCTCAAGGGACAACGAAGTGAATGCGCAAGAAAAGACGCCATTTTTTACTGATTATTCATGTTAACGAATCGGATAATTGAAAACTTTTTTTAATGATTTACCCTCGTAGTTCAGTACAAGAAAACGGAACAGGTGGCGCTGGCGTCGATATCAGTGAATCATGAGTGGATTACCACAGATCCAACCATGACAACAGATCCACCTGAAGAATGAAACCACCCCTTAGTATTTTTCCATCTCGAAGGGGGGGGGGACACATTAGTAGGAATGAACATCGAACATGGATCTGGTCACCACCATTCCTCGATCATGTGTAAGAAATGCACATGTCAACAGAGATGAATACCCGAAATGGGTGGAGGAGAGAAGAAACCGCTCCCCTTCCCGATATGTGATAACCTACGAAACGAGGCCAAGGTGAACAACGTAATTTTCCTTTATTGTCTCATTCCCCTCCATTTTACTAATGCACTTTTTTTACCTATACGTCAAAGGTTGAATAACCAAATGTTGAGCAAGAACAACAAACAGGTGAGTTTGAAAGATACACTTGGAAAAACTGAATGTTTTTTTTTGTTCCAATCAACTGTAGTCAACCGCACTACATGCGTTACGTCCCCCTCCCCTCATAGTATAATTTGATATACTGGCATTTGGAGGACGCCGTCTGGATTAGTGTCATATAGCTGCTCGCAGAATTCCATGGCTTTATATGTACACGTATAGGACGAATTGACGTTTTGTTAAAGGTTACAATTGCTGAGATTTATGCTTTATTTTTCAGATACTTTACACTGAATATCGGGCAGCATTTTTTGTGACCGTAAGACTCCTGAAATAGGCATTTACACATACATTAGTGCAAAATTGGTCGTTTAATCCACCAAAATGGACCTTGAAAAGTTTTGACCGCTCTTAAAATTAAGCGATTTCATTTTACAGTGATTCTGCATATTGTAATTGTAATTGAGATTTTAGTAAAACCCAAGGTCTACTGAATCTGAATCTCATGAGAGATCATTTATAGTTCGGCAGTTCTCAAAATTTGCTGCTCGGCCTCCTCTGTCATAATTATTTTATTTTGCCGCCCTGAGTCAGAAAATTGGTTCCATTTGAGGGGGAAAAATTCCCCACAAACAAGAGATGCACTCTGCACTGCGCGCACAAGTCCAAGCACCAAATCACCATGCCCTGAACTTTGATGTACTTTGAGGTACGGGCCAATGGTTAGACAAACACTTCGCGCTCGTACGTTTAAATCGAGGACACCCGGCGATGCGGACGCGTTTTTAATAAATAAACGAGACCGTCGTGACTCATTGAGTTTCGAACATTAAAAAAAACGCGATAGCCGCCGATATACGCGTATAAAGTCTACACAGTACTAGCTAGTACCGTTGTGATTCTACGAATTTGAACAGTCAGAGAACCCACAAACGGTTTGTAATAGGAGATAAGAAATTGAAAATTGCAGATATCTGATAAAACATTTTTAAAAAATGGCCCCATTCGAATGAACTAAAAATCAATTTGTACAACTATTGGAATATTTTGGGCAGCAAAATGCCAAAAGTATTTTTTAAACGCAGACGGATATAGTTCATAAAAATTAATGATCTATTCGCGAGAGAGCATGTACTACACAGCTAAACTCCGTAAGCATTTGAAATGTGGAACAACTTCTATCACAAGAATTAGTTATGGATCGATGCCATTCCACAAACTGCTCAAATATAAAATTACGACTGCAATTTGATGCCCACAAAATCGATTTTACGTTCGTATTTTTTAATATTCACGTCTTGTTTTTTTAGGAGAGGATTTAACTACACATATCTAGGTCGCAAATTGTACAGAACACGCGTAAATTTTAATGCAGGTGCAAAATTCTTTAGACGGACGTTACAAAGTGAATGGGGCGGCGGCTCGTGATTGATCTTCTCGGAGAAAGTCTACACTGCGCAAATGAATTCAAAAACCAGAAAATAAATTTGATAACCGCATGAGCGAAGCGTCATCATAACAAACCTTTCTCCAATGATATATTGGATAAACATGGCCCTACTCGCCTCAAAGGACAATCCACCACTTTAAAAAAAAATTTCACAGCACAAATTGACCAAACTGCGATTACATTGTTCACTAGCCCAAAAGTCGGGCGATCGTAAAATCAAATGCCACACTCGTAATGATATGTATAGAGGCCCCCGCGCGCCTTACACTGGCCAGCGCGCAAAGGCCTTTGGGTGACCTTCCCCAAATTGAGCCTCTCGTCGCAATTTGCTTAATATTTATACCTGGATTGCCTCGCTTGTGATGCAGGTAAAGTTTATACTGGCGCGCAGACATTGACGGAGCTACCAGAGTGGCTAGCGGAAAAAAAAATAAACGTGGTCGGTAATTATTTTCTGTATCCGGTCTTGAATGGCGCCTTGTTTTCGGAGATGCGGTGTCCTATTGAAGGAATTGAAAAATGCATCTATTTAAATAGACGTATTAGTATTATTAAGTAAAAAAATATTTTCACAAACATGCCTTTCTCGTCGCATTAAAATTGTTTCCAGTAAAATACTGGATGAAAGGCGAATTGAATGTTACCAAGTTACAATATTTAACTATAATCAATGAACGGTCAAGAGGTGGTCATTTCATTAGTCCATAATCCAACCCTATTATGGAACAAACTTCAATTAAATTTAGAGACGCTTTGACAGCCAAGAGGGTACTGTGATCGATCACTTCTGCACTCGCAGAGAATAAACAGGAGAGCAATCAGTCAAGATGAGAAAAAACTTAAAAAATTAATCACACATCTTGAGTTTTGATTACAATTTCTTGTTAATTTTGTTTGATTGCCATATTTTAAAAATAATAATGTCAAATTATTTAACCCAACTTTGCAATAATGCGATATTTACTTCTTCGCCGTCTTTTCCCACCACATCGACGAAAGTATCTCTCAAATAAGCAAGTGGCGCAAAGTTTGGAAACGACAATTGCGCAGTCATATTGACGGTGTCTGGTCGTCACATCGATTGCTAACTCACAAAACGCTCCGTCGAGCGACGAAACACGACGGAAACAATAAACCGATAGGACGGACGGCCGCAAATTATGCCTATAGCAAGTTAACCGGGACAAGATGGGGGAAAGCTACCCCCAGTCAACCGAGCCGCTAAACTGCGCCACGGTCGACGCCAAAAACGCTAAACCTCGCAGGAAACCCAAGTCGGACTCTGACAAACAAAACAGTTTACGACGTCGAGCTTTATTAATGTTCCGTTTACGAGCTTCACCTGAAATAGATACAGATTATTTCTCTTATTACAGGTAAAGACGGTTCGCTATTAAGACCTCTTTCAACTACTGAACGTCATATCTCCTGTCCAATCGTTCAGCTACCGTGAATACAGAGCAGTAATAATGTGAATTACTCTGAAAGTAACTGTTGTTTGTGAAAAACATTCACTATTTGGGGAACGTATGTCTCCCCCAAACCGAGTCACTTCCTTTAATTATTGACGACGTCTTTAACACGAGACTGTGATGAGGCTGGTAAACTTTGAGTCACAGGGGCTGACGTCAGCCTGTGTCATAGTAGACATTGTGAGCACGCACACGCAGATATTAGGCGGTTCTCTTTTTTCCTCCATTTTCGGAATCAGGCATTCCGCCTGTTTATCGAATACGCGACATCATCAAAATCACGAGCTGTGAATGTGAGCGACCTGTAGACCCCATTCACCCCCACAAATTCCTTTCTCTCCGCCCCCAAACAATTTAATCACACAGAGTGATTCTCCGATGAACAATCCATACGTGTTGATTGGGAAACCGATAGCAAATATCAAATTGGGTCACGGCCAACAAATTACATGTACTCAAGAATTTTCCTCTCCAAATTTATTTAGAAATTAAAAAAGAACATGAACAATAAATGTTTTTGCTACACATTAAAGTTTGTGTGCAAGGGGTCAACCCCTTTCAGGGACACAAAGTACATCCAGCTAATATTTCTCAAGAACAAATCTCCCATTACACAGCGGGTTCGATTCCCGACCGAGAGCCTCGGAATTTTTCGGGCGAGAGAAATTACTACGCACGCCTTCCTTCGAAATAAAAGCAAAGCCGTGGGACCCGTGTCTGTACGATTTTAGGTACACGTTAAAGATCCCTACCTAGGTAGCTTATACTAAACCTGGGCTAGGCAAAATTACCAGGTCGCCTCCTCAGTGGGTTTTAGGGCGAACACGCTGGTGGACCTCCTTAACAAATATCTCAAGAGTGTTAGGATGATAAATACTAGTTAATGCAAAAGTGCACATGTTGAATGGTGATAGTTACTGTAGTGCAGTGACTACAGTGAAGGGAAATATTTAAAAAAAAGTAGCCCAAATCATATCTGTGCTCTAACCTACTGGACGGAACACGAGACAATAGGAACAGTTCAATGACCCAGGGTCAGACTCGGCAACTTGGGCCAGTAACGCGCCGCCTGTAATTGCACATCCCGACAGATGGCTTACATAAACACGAAAAAATGCGGGCTACTGAAATGTAGATCTACGAGCCAATATTAGGACAACACAGTCAACCTAGCCCCTAATGTAATAGGGGTCAAACAAACGCAGTTAGGACAAGCAGACATTTATAGCCAAAATTTAGAAATCCCCCAACCCGAAATTTTGAGAACATATTTACATACACTTAAACGTGGTGACTAAGATATCCTGATCACCATGGCAATTTGGCGATTCACTCAACGACGCCGGTGAGATCTCCGCCGTCAAAAATGCCGGAAGCATGACTAACCGTCAGGCTTAGATTAGGCCTAGACTCAGCTTCGTTTTCAACAAAATACTACGTAGGCACGATTCCATACGAAAAACTCAAATAATTACTTTGAATTAAATACACACGCCTGGAAATCGAATGCAGGCCAGCAGTCGCTTGAACGTTAAATTAAAATTGTAATAAATTCTTCACAACAACCAGGCCTAATTAATTGACAGACTGTCAAACGGGTGACAGCGTGGAAAAAGAAAGTCCGCCACACCGTTCGCCGATCGGGCGGCTAAAAGGTTCGCCAAATGCGGCATTGAGGCTACATTTCTCCGGGTTGCCTCTTCCCACCACGCGCGAGCACGCCGACGACGCCACGCGCTAGGGCGGGCTTTTAAAAAGACAGTTTGATTCGAGCTTCGACTGCAATCGAAATGGGGTGGCGTCATGCTTTTCGGTTGGTCCACTGTATGATGTTCGTTGTACGCCCAATGTTGATATTATCCCAGCTCAACGCACCTCATACTCGAAGGACTTTGGAGAGTCGGCCGGAGACCGGGAATGTCAGCGGGGTAGATGCCTCGTCAACCGGTCGGAGCGGTTTTGGCCTCTCTAGGGCCTTCTACGTCGCCGAAAAACCAAAATTCTTAACACAGAATAACGGAAATGGGTTTACTTACGCATAAATTAGCGCTGCTATGTGTAGAAACCAGAGAAAAATCCATCCACAGATGATAATCACACAGATCCCGAACACCGCGTACAGTACAGGCGCCATTTTGGAATCACCTCCATATGACGTAATGATCATCACGTGATAGGCGAGCTCGGCTGTGAGGTTGTGCAGCGAGGTGGCGCTCTCGGCAGTGAGGTTGTCGGGCAAAGTGGCGCTGTGGCGAATCGCGTCACTGTGGTGAAGAGAAACGAAGAATGAGCGGCAAGTTCAAAACATATTTATCCGGTGGATGAAAAACGATGAGAATAATTCTTAATTCTGCGTGCACACTAATGTTCTTCCATCCGTTCGGCACAGTTTTTTGTTCACTCTGTGGTGTTTGGGATTCAAATAAATATATGAGTTTACGTACATCCGAATGTAGATAAGATGAGATTCGTTGATTAGGTTATCAATCGGGGATATTCTGTGCGCCCTGGGCAATAGAGCCTCAGAATCCCCCCCAAATCCTCGCACATTTTAAAGATTTTTTAACTGGACGTAAATTGCGAAAAATTAAAACTGGATTTAGTTATTAATGTATATTGGAATATTGGCAGATAATTTAACAGATTAGGTTTGAGTCTCAATAAACCTTTTTAACTAAGGTGCTCTGCGCCAGTGCCCATGCTGTCGTTTCTATAAAAAAAACACCTCTCCTACGTCACAAAAATTTCACCAATAACAAATGACACATTGTATAAAGAGAAATGAAACCTTGATTATCCGTGATTCAATTTTTATCAGTCAAACACATTTTTTTCGCTCTAAACGCTGCGTAGTGGTCTCGTTTGATAGAACTTGAAAGAATCGCTGCGGTTGTGTGTGCCAATGATCTGTTCCCCGCCCACGCACTATTTTTCTTTTTTACACAATGCTGACTAGCGTTATGCTATATATATATATATCTATTATTCATCATCGTCGATCCGTATCCGAATTTGGCATTAGTTATATTTAAATCTGTTCACGTCATACCATATGGTTAACGTTGCGTCAGGGACTATATTATCAGGGTTTACTTTTTATTAAAAAAAAGTAAATTGTATTTCAATTTTGTTTTTCATTTGAAATTCTTGAGTCTTTTACATTTTCAAAAAAGAAACTTCTTAAACTTGTTATATCATAGCAAATAGTTTATCACTTGTATTTGTGATCAGGAAGATCAGGAATATGAGAGCCATATTTTCACCAGTACCCCGGATCGAATAATCGAGAGCCCGCGCCGGGAATCGAACCCGGGACCCTGTAGCAGCCCAACTCGTGCAATATGCCGTTGCTCAAATGTTTTACTACAAAATTTATTACAAAATTTATATTTTGGAAAGAAACTAAATACAGAGTATCTATAATATTATCCAATCAACCGTGTTACTTCAAAAATAATTTCATTTAAATACATGTTAAATTCAAATGTTATTTTATCATTAGGTTTGCAATTTCTTTCTAAAAAAAATATTGATTTTGTAATTTGGTTAAACTAGATAATCTAATGACAATAAATTGAGTGAGTGCAGAAGTTTTCATAACTTCACAAGTCGGACTAGCATATGCAACAATGCCATGTTTGCACTATAGAAGTTTCCTGGATCGTGTATTTGAAATAAGTAAATGAGCGTTATGTAAAAAAATTAAATTTTGTTGATTGGAGACCGGCAAACACAAAAGCAAAGCTTACCTGAGTCCGGTGATAAGATCAGGTTATATTCTCAAATTTTAGTATAATCCGCGGTAGAACGGGTAAACAAAATGGAGTCAATCCACGTACTTCGACATTGATCAACTGTCACGATTAGTCTTGTCAAAAATACTGTTGCATGCCATGTTATTGCCTATTTCGATCAATGTCATTCATCAGGTTCGATATTTTTTTTAAAAACATGAATTCGTCCTGTGTGTAATGGATCTAGCGGCTATTAAACTATTGACGCTGAAACCGACATATGCAAAGGTCGCCATATTTGATTTCTACACTCATATGTTGATCTCCATTTATGGAAAGGGTGGCGGCGGGACGCAACTGTATATTCGACACATCCTTGCCTGCACGATTTTATATCATGTTGAGCTTGTGGAACAACAACACCTGCATGTAGGCAGCCTTTATTTCACTTGTCGCGTTTAATGTACGTGCGTTTATGTAAAACGGTTGGTTTATCCTCCTAAGACCCAAGACCAGATCATTTTCTCTTCCCGACTTAAAAATAAATAAGGGTATGACGTAAATTATATCGTTCGATTAACAATAAGGCATAAGAATCGAGTGATTACAGGCAGCACCTTAAAAGAAACCAAACACGAAAATGATGTGAAAAGTCGACGATGAAATGTTTATGCATAAAAGAACAAACACGGGACAGAGCCGTGGAAAACCGATTGTTCTTTTGTTACTCGCCGTTAATAATGCTTGTTAAGGGGGTTCACCGGTGATCGAACATCTTATTCAAAGAAATTCAATTTGGTGTTGATATACATATTTTTGTATATATAATTTTTTTAATGCGGTTGCACACCTAATCACCTAATGTGGCTAGGAGACTCGGCCACCCACCCCTTAACATGGACTAATCCGATCAGCTGTGAGGGGTAGCCGTAATATAACAAATTTTGTAAAGTTAAAACCAAAAATCCCTGATATTATGCCTCACTAGAAAATGTTTGAAGTACAGTCGAAATCAATAACAGAATAGAAGAACAATATGTAATATTGTTTCAGCAAGTAGGTCTAGAAATTAGTTGGCCCTAACTGCGCGTTTGCAAAGAACCATTGAATAAATATTTATGATGTTATGATATATATACATATATAATTATTGATTCATGTATACATGTATACAAATATTATAATTGCTTTCAAGATATCCTAAATTTTATCGTTTTCTGGCTTTAAATAATATTGTAATTTAAATGATACCTAAGTATTAATTACTGTGCATGCCAAATGAGCGCCACATTTTCATAGATATGTACAGGGTGACCTAAAAAAACGTTTTTCTAGAAATTTGATCATAAAATTGCAAATCTTTATTTTGTTCCATTAAAATTTGGCACACACGATAATGTTAGTCTTTCCTTTCTTTATGAATTGGCCTCGCGCATGTGCAACCCCGTGACGTCATTATTCGAATTCTTAAGGTTCAAAGTGACACTCGCAATACAAGAGCAAAGCGCAAGTAGTGGATTCAAAATGTGCCCCTCACATAGTGCCTAACCACCAAGAGGAGTACAGAAACTCCTGTTGTGACACTACAGTAAATTTTTAAAATATTAACTTTCAAATGTTAAAATTTAACAGAAACTAATGACATTTTTACACACACACGAATGAAAGGACAAACAAAATAACTATTACTGTTTTTGTTTAAGGATCAAACATTTGGAAAACCTTTTTTAGGCCACCCTGTATACAGTTCTCTTGTTAACAAAATAATAGAAATACTCTGTAGGACGTCTTGAATATGTAAAATAAAATGGAAGTTGTGTTCGGGACAGCGCCGGACAACAAAAGACGAACCAGAGTTGGCGATATCTCTTCTTACAATAAATACTAGTATACTATGATTTAAAAAAAAATGAATTGACTAAACTTGAAAAACGTGGGAACTGACGATACGACTATGACGATGACGATTCACATTCCAACAAATTTACCACATCTCCCGTGGAAAATTACTATTTATAATTACACAAGGTAGATAGTATCGGTTTTACGCAACACCACTGCG
This sequence comes from Mycogona germanica, assembly GCA_034698785.1. Classification (NCBI taxonomy): domain Eukaryota; kingdom Metazoa; phylum Arthropoda; class Diplopoda; order Chordeumatida; family Chordeumatidae; genus Mycogona; species Mycogona germanica. The sequence continues at coordinate 34,681 of JAQGBY010000106.1, forward strand.
ATCATCAGCTGTCGTTTTGACGATGAAATATAAATTTGAAAATAAAACTAGAGCACATTGGAATTGACCGCACGCACTGGTTAAATGCCCAAATTTGTTGGAAGTGAATCGTCATCGTTATAGTTGTATCGTCAGTTCTCACGTTTATTCTAGTTTAGTTAATTCATTTTAAAATAATAGTTAACTTTTATTTTTTGTAAGATTGTCCGGCGCTGTCCCGGGCACACTTCCATTTTAGTTATCTTATTGCCGCAATCCCTCAAATGTTTCATGAAACGTTTAACGGAAACATTAAATGGGCTTCCAGCAATCAGAAAGCACACGGATTAGTCAATTCATGTACTTGATATCTCATTTTCATTGCTGAGAATCTTATAAATTGAGGACAAATTTATCATGCAGCCAGCAGAAATCGAACAGTCCGTTCTCCTGTCGTTTCTTATTTAAAAAAATGTTATTTTGATAGATTTGTTTCCACAGAGCTATTGCAAATGGACAGCCACAGTAGCCCATCGGCTATTGTTACTTCTTGCAGGCACATAAGGAAAACATGCATAAATTATATTTGGCCATGTCATGTCAAACGGCACGACATAATTTTTTAATTAATAAATAACCTCTGCTTTCAGGGCAGACTCAGTCTAATCACGTCCGAGAGATTGACCATTTCTTCAGTTGGCGAACTAAATTTTCATAGTAGTAATTACAGCAATCTGGCCTATGTTGTCTAGACACATCGTGTGCGCTGGCATCGTATTTGTATGTATTACAGGTATTTGTCAGCCTGCGACTCCCTATCGATAAAGCGTCACAGGTTACGCTCAAGGTTGGTGAACTAAAGGCTAGCGTGTATTAAAAATATAATGGGTCAACCGATGACAGCGAAACTTGCGTTGATTTACGACGAGGGTGTCGTCTACAACAAATTGATGATTACGATTAACTAGTCATCACGATCGATGTAAACACGCTAGTAACCACAATTATAACATAATAGGAAATGTGTACTGCGGTTTTTAAAAAAATTAACGACCTCGATATATTCTGCAAATTTGCATAAATAGTTTGTACAGAAATACATATTTGTTCATAATCATAAGTAATGTCAAATTGAGTTCTCGTTAGCGCATGCGCTGAAACTAGTTTTCAGGTCAGCCGAAGCCGATGAGAAACTTGCGTTGATTTACGGTGATTGCGTTGATCTACAACAAATTGCTGATCGCGATTAAAATATAATAGGAAATGTATACTGCGGTTTTTAAAAAAAATGAACGACCTCAAAATATAATTGTTGTTATTCCGAAAATGTGCATGAATAGTTTGTACAGAAATACATATTTGTTCATAATCATAAGTAATGTAAAATTGAATTCTCGCTGAAACTAGTTCTCCAATTATGTAATACATATTTGTACGCATACTCATGAATGCAGCACCATCAAATCCCGAAATAATTTATAATGCCTACGATTGACACATTCAAAATCAAACAATTTCCTAACAATAATAAACATTTTTTTATTAATCAGCCGATCTGGTCCCAAGTGTGAATTTCAAATTACATCGTACTTTGAACAATAAAACGTCGCGCTTTATTAAATAAACTAAAAAAAATTGTAGTCCCAAGTTTCTTATTTAGTATTGTTTTTAAAAGATTGTATGAAAATGTTAGAGATGCTTTTCTGCACATGCAAATTTGTATTGAATTTTTTTTTTAGTTTGTCAGTATGACAATTTCTATTCAATAATTATTCAAAATTTCTTGTAAAGTGTTTGTAAATTAGCCATTAAAGCAGAATTGTATTAGGGTCGTATATTTCCAAACACAATTTATACGATTAGAACTTCGAAGGGTGAAACGATTTTCAATAGTACCACCCAGGTTGTGTTAACAGGTACACTGTTAATTAATCAGATATTAAAAATTTATGTTTGCTCTTAAAGCACGCCAGAGCATAAAAATATCAAAACGTTTGGACATCAAACTAGTTACATGCATCACGGTATTATTCAGAGAAAATTGAAAGCTTCCAGCTATAGACTTACCCATAGTTATAGTTGTTGACCAGTCTATGTCTAGACTACAGTTATAGATGCCATATTTATTTTATAATTATTTTGTTTTGTTGGCCTACATATTTCATATTTTGGTATGCGGATTAAATATAGCGAATCGCCCATTGTCCAGTGGAAGGATTAAATTGCACAAATATCTTGATTCCAGAAAATTTACACGCGAAAACAATAATTGGCGTAAATAATCACTATCATTTTCATTTTTGTATTTCCAATTATTAAGCTAAAACAATTGTGGGATTGAAAATAACCTAACTTCAGAATATGCTGTAAGTTAATTCAGTAAAATATTTGAACAATTATTTCTATGATAGCCATGATGGCTATGATTTTTTTTTAAACAAAATTCTGTATCCAAAATAGTAGAGTAGATATGAAGCCTTTAACAAAAATATAGGATGATTGCTTGGGCTGCGTTCGAGAGTCGGTAACAAGATCGTCGATAAACTTGTTTATATCTGAAAAATTAAGAAAATACTTTTCCAGGTCGCTATTAATTTCTTGGGTAATGACGAAAGTGTTAGTGAGTTGACTGAGTTTATACGTTTTGTCTTCATGTTTCACAAATCTACAATTTCGTAGTTTTTCCTTTGTTTATTGACGATCTTGTTGCCGACTCTCGATCGCTGTCCAAACAATCATTTTAGATTTCTGTTAAAATTATTTTAGATTTCTGTTCCCCATAACAATAAGCCTTGACCATTCGAGCATTTTATTACACTAATTGAAAGAAAGCCAATTGTTCGCGCAAGCAACGCCAATTTGCCTCCAGAAGCAACTCAACAAACACGCGATTGGCAAAACACAAATAGCTACTGAGTGTCCGGTTATCACTTCAACTCATCCAGAACTACACGAGATTTCTGTTAAATGGGTGCGTCCCGCTTTTCAAAAGTGACGCCGTAAGACCGATTATTCGATCAGGACAAATAGTTAACGCTCCGAATTTCTCAAGATTGCGAAATGCCTGATGAATGAATGAAGCGCTATTCATCAATAATGTTTATATGCGTCAAGGGAATCCCCTTTTATTTTGTTGTATTGGCATTTCCAAGTTCAAATGAAAGTCACAGAAAACTGAAGGTTCACTGCATTACTTGCACTTTAGAGAATAGGCGAACAACACCTTGAAGTTGTATGCGATAAATTTTTCCTCAAGGAGTTATAGGTCCGTTTGTGTATATTCTTAGAAATGTCTTTGACTTTTGTAGGATGGAACAAACAGATCCTGTCATGATAAGTGTAATTTGGAGGACAGAGACTGCGGGAAGCATGATTAAGCAAATTATGCGCTCACCGTGACAATTATGTTGCGAATCCCATTGATAGCGGGACGAACCCTGTTACTTTTAAGTGGCATAATTATTGATTGGAATATCCTTGACGTATTCGAGATATTTCAATAGCACATATCCAGCCAATGAATGACGAACAAATACTCAAAGTGGATTTCTGAAATGTCGATCGCAGATCCGTGGTTCAATCGTGTTCGTCTTATTCATTCGGTGCTGTCCCGAATCCACCATCTCTATTTATTATCACCCAGACGTTCTAAAAATTCTTTCTCATTTTAAAAAGCTTTGTTTTTCAGATAATTTGAAGGTGTTTTACAAGTTGTTTTAAAATTTAACAGAATTACTTAATCAGAAACTTTGTGAGATCAAATAACAAAATGAAAATGAAACTACATTTTCTGTGTTATATCCTAGTTACACTGTAAGCATGCTTCAAGTTGTCAATTGAGATTGAGATTGGGGCAATTGTCCTTTGACATCTTGTCCATCGCGAGCGATACAAATCATGTGCTCGAATCTTGTTAAAAGTGGAACGAACCCTCTGAAGCACAATTATTTGATTTTAGATTGAACGCAAGCTATTTCAGATTTCAATTTTTCGTATTACTCGATAAACCACTTATTATTTTTAAACATTACGTCGTCAGAAAATTCAAATAAGGCGTCTCCACTTTCACCAAAATGACGTTGTCGCTATCACGTGCTACCAATGCTGCCAGTCATAGTTTCATATTTTCTATTTGTAAATCGTTTAATACCTGACACAGTTATTTAACGAATTCGAAATAAAATGTTTTTTGTGTTTTAAACAGATTAGATATTTGAATTGTAAAGCGTTTTAAAAAAAATTATAAAATAAATTTTTTTTAAAGTATTTTTAGGGCATTGCCATGGCACGTGAGGAAACGGGCTTTTCAAATATTTGAAAAACATTTCGCTGACATGACGTGGACTTTCGAGCGAAGCCGGATAATTTCTCTAGTAGGGTTTAAAGTGCCAAATGGCAAAAGTTGCAACCAACTGATACGCATCGACATGCGCGGTGGTTGTTTACGAAATTACATGTACTTTACTCGTAAAATAGCAAATTTCGCTATTTACGTGTTGGCTCACGACCTGATTGGTTCGAGAATAAAAGATACTGTAGCTAAAAAAAATATGGTATGCCGTTTGAAGGAGGAACAACCACGAAACTCAAGCAGCAGCGCCTAAATGCATTCTTTACGTGTTTACAATACACTGTACATTATAATAACTTCAGTGTGCTATTTCCTTTTAAAGCAAGACACGCTTCAATAATAAACTTGACATTATTTGCCTCAAAAGCTGTGGCTTTATTTTTCACTTTCTGATATTAATTGAAAGAACCCTAAAACGATTAAACCACAAGCGTCTTTAACCTTAATCAGTATTAGAAAATTTACAGGGATTTGAACACACCACCCCTGTGATCCACACAGAGGCGCAACTACAAAGGTTAAGTTTATAGGTTTTAGTTAACAAGTTTATTATTGGAAAAATTTATCGACAGTCTCTTGATGGAGTAAATCGTGCCTATTCGAGTGGGCCAATAAGATAGCGTCAAAATAAGTAGAAATTGGCAATGTTGAATGAATGAGTGGTCAGTGCGTCCATCGAGTGAAACCGGCAGCTCTATGTGAATTCAGATGGTGTGACGGCGGCGTCTTGTGTAAATGGGGAAAACAGCCGTCGAATCGCATAAGAAATTATAGGAAGTGAGTTTTTTTTCTTTTTCTCTCTTCTATTCGCTTCGATACGCGTACAATAAAAAATAAGGTCGTCGAAGTACGAGAGTATGTGGGGTACACATACAAGGTTTATTCATGCAGGCGCCAGATATTTACTTATTATAATATTCAAGCAGAGACGTAACAAAACAAAAATGGTCAATGCGAAGGAAAGAGAAGAAAAAATCACACCAGTTTGAAAATCATGTAGCAAAAATTGAATGCATGCAACCGTTGCCAGATTAGTTTTCACAAAAGAGAAAGATCGAGTGAAAGTAGTTTGAGATATTTGTTAAGAAAGTAGACATATAGAAGCATTTTTTTTTTAATGTGCTAATATGTTCATAGTTTAAAGAATAAATATATACTGTAATTTCAGGATACGTGAGTCTTCTTGTCATGTTGAATAATTATTGGTTTTACAGCCAACAGTCTTACAGTCTTCCAATCCAAAAAATTGACAACAATTTTTGGTTTGGCAACAGTTCTCAATTGTAAAGCGGTGTTTCCATGTTGGATAATATTCCACGAAAAACTGTCCCAATTTGTCTCTTTCACTTTGCCAAACAAAGACTCAATGACCAAATGAAAGACGACTTTCGATTCCTCTCACTCTTTCTTCGCGTCTTTTGAATGCATAAACACTTTAACGCATTCTGGAAAAATAATTTTCCAATACAATTCGAACTCCGCGCGGTTCACCCGCAAAAAATAAAAAAGTTCGTTAAGTCGAGCTACCACCATCGACTTGGTGTAAAATCCGTCTTAAAAATTTCAAACGAAATATTATGGTATATATATTATGCAGGTAGACTGGTGGGGAGGGTCTCGGAAGGATGTTGAGCTATACGGTCACGTACTTGTTATACGCGTTAGCACACCTGGTGCCGACAATTAAAAATTAGATCACACGTTTCTCGCAATCTCCGTCATTGATATTACCCGCTAAGAATGCGTGTTAAGACGCCTGAAACAGCAGCCATTGCGCTGTCCCTCACAAACACACGTTAGCCAATTATCTTCCACTGCTATGTAGCAGCATCAAAGCGATGCCATTTTCATACCTGTGCAGATATCCTCCTGAGACTCTAACCGGAATCTATTACTTTTATTATTCTTTGAAGGTCACACAAGCTGAACTTCGTCCACAGCGCACACAAATTTCAAACCATTGAAACGTTTCCAAAAATGGTGTATCAATTGCATTATTGATGATCAAAATTACTAGTCTCTGTCTGAATCTCATACATCAGGTCGTTTCACGATCCGCCCCCATTCATTCCTTCATGTTTATTTTTTTATTTTAAATATTTAGTCATTTTGTTTATTTTTCAGATTAATTCTGAAGATCTAGTTAAAAAACACTCTAACTTCACTTTTCCTCTGCTTAATCTTTCATTCAGTAAATTTTCCAAATAGGAAGTTCTTCAATTTCATCTTGGTTACGACGTTATCAATCTTGGTGAATATAATTATGAAATTATTTTTAAATCTTTTTAATCTTCCACTGGAGATAAGGGTGTGGGAGAGCTTGGTAAGTGTGAATCGTCCTCGTTCTTTATTTTTCGTCAGTTTGTTTATTCTTATTAAATAATATTTATTCTATTATTTTATTTCAGGATTTTGTCGCCGCCTCTGTTCGTCTTTTTTCGTCCGGCGCTAATTTATTATATTCATGTATATTCAAGACGTCTTATCTTCATTATTATTGTTGTTTCCTATTTTTTTCGATGAAATAATTACAGAGATATTCTAGAGGTCTCGACCGGAAATTGAATTTGTCATCTCGATGCTGGTTCATCGCGCTATATACTAAATATTTAAATACGACATCGAAGTCTATTCGGTATTGGACTGGCTGTGAGTCGGCGGTCCCGAGTTCGATTCCTGGTGCGGGCTTTCGATTATTCGATCCCAGGGTACTGTTGCCCCCCCCCCCTCGTATAGTGTCAAAACACCAATAGGGATACAGAAAGAAAACGTACTCGTAAATTCTTGAACAAAATAACCCTAATAAATATACCTTTCGTCTTTCTGGTGCCATACGTGATGATCACGACATCCACTCAGGGCCATCAGTAGCCACACAAAGTAAAATGATGCAATCAATCGTATGATGCAATGACAAACATAGATTGACTCGGTTTCAATCATGAACAAGTCTTCTTGATCTCTCGTAGCACGTTAAACACATAAAGAAATTTTTTTAAAACCGAATATATCTCATCTTAATAAATAATTTACTTTTTTCTCTGCTACTTTGAGAGACATTAATTACAGAAAGCCGGAAATCAGCCCTTACATTTCTTTGCAGCCCCGCGCATATTTGCGAGCAACCGTGGCGTAAAGAAAACTATTACATTTTTGTGTAACAAAAGCAACGATTTTTTTTGTTTTGTTAGCGAGTTCATTTTTCCATGTGTAAGCTTCATTTTCCTCCAAAAAAAATCTTAACTAATTCACAATCAAATTCCCAAAAAAATATCAGAATTTATATTGTTATAGACCAGCGGTTCTGCGTGAGCAAATTATACAGTGTAGAGTTGTCTTTGTGTACAGGTACAAGTAGTTGGAGGCTTGTGCGCTTGGTGTGTGGTGGTCGCCAAATGGGGTCACACCGCTATGCATGAGGATCCAGTTTATCCATTTTCAGTTTGACTAATGTTGCGCGGTAAACTTTTTCCAACTTTTACTTTTGTTAAATATTCCTGTTGTCAAGTAAATCACCGAATAAATATTCATTTCTCAGCAAAAATGACGACCCAACTGTATCGTCCTGAGACCGCTTGTTCAACCACGCAGACATCGAACTGAGGTCGCGGTTTGAGATATAATTTCGCGTAGTGAAGCGCTCACTCTTACCGCGTATCTTGGACCTACCAAACTCGCATCGTGACACAACATCCGTTGATTTCCGTACATTTTTTAAACGTTAACTCGAATTGTAATAAAATTACGACGAATGATTTGGTGCAAATTAAATAAATGTTATAGTGGTTCCACACCTGCTCTGTCTTGGTAGCGAAACTCTTTTTCGTTTTCGCAATTTATAATTCTAAAAATATAATTTGCATTTCTAATTTGTTATTCTCTTTATTGGAATCAACATTTGTTGTCCCTATTCAAATAAATTTAGTTATCTGTTTTGTTTACTTTGAAATTGCCAAATTAAGTTATCTGATTTGTTTACTTTGAAATTGCCAAATTAAGTATGAGTGTAGCATTTTTCGAATTTCAGTGAATACGCTGAAATTGAAATACTAGCGCTCAAGAACCGTACGTGTTCCTGCTGAACATCCCCTGCCCTGCATCATAACAAAAAAACTACCGTATCCTACGTCACGCGTGGCCGTAGCCACACGATGGCCTAACATAAAATAAATAGCTTTAAAGCGAAAGTGGAAAAAAAGTAACGAATTTTTTCGCTGCGAGCGAAGCACGTATTGTATACAGGTAGACGCGAGCACCAAAATAAATGTCGACATATTATTTCCAACTTATCTGCAATTGAGGTTATGTTGCTTTTGGGGTTTCTTTAGTTTACGCACGCGAAGCATTCTGAAAAATATATTTCACTGATTTTTGACCACGCATGCACTGAAACTTAATTTATCCTCCAGCTGTTACGTCATGACTTAAGCATAGCACGTCTATTGTTTTAGTTGGGGGGACGTAAACTTGTTGACGAAGATTTTAGTCCTTCAAGCTGTTGTCACACTTTGGTGGCATGGCCAACTTTATTTGCTTTATTTCGTTCAGGTCGAGACGTCAGTAGGCCACCCTGAAGACGGGAAAAGTCTCGCCCAGAGTGTTTATCAATAGTTTAAAAAATGTATCGTCTTGTCGCAATAATAGACAACTTAAGAAAATCTAATTTTTTTAAATAATATAATAATTTTCAAGGTTTGAAAATACAGTCAAAATAATCAAAAATTTGCACCTGTAAGTATTTCAGCATCTGTAAGATCAGATGCCGATGTTTTATGTCTTATATAATTTGGATTTATGTTTGGTTTCTTTGTCCTAAATGTCTTGTTGACGTTGTATTTCAAAGTTCCGTTAATAATTCGATATGTACTGCAATTTATCAAATGCTTTCGTAAAGTCACCGTATAATTCCGTGTGCAAGTAAGTATATACGGTCGGGTTAAATCCGTTTACGTAAATTATTTAAATTCAGTAGTGACAATGTTAAATTTTGTGGACATTTCTTTGACAAAAAAGGGTAGCGATAATTTTTAGAGACAAATTTTCTGTGAGAAAATAAAAATGAGAAAAAAATACATAATATTCGATAAATGTGAAATGATTAGATTGTCCTAGTCGATTTCATAATTTTAGGGTTGCCGATATTGAAGCATTAAGCCCAAATATATCACAAATATACCAGGTGAAAAATCATATAGAAAATCACTTAATTTCCATTGACCTGCCCAATGCGAACCGTACAAACATACACTAAAATGTATAATATAATTACCGAAATAGAGCAATAATATTCAATTCTTACCTGTGACACCACATCACTGGCACAAATGAATTGGCCACAAACTTGAAATAAAAATCACTCATTGAAATTCCTGCTGTCCTCACAGAAATATTTGCAATCACCGTCAGCTATTGGAATTGGCGCAAATATCCTCCAACGTTTTCCAAGTCACCACGGCAGCACTCATAACTCAATGTCGGTAGCGAATGTGATCATTCAATCCTGATATTCCGCAATGTTTGAAACTAATTTCACCAACTCATTTGTAGTCGAGTTATTCTATAGTTGACGTCGAGGACCATAATCCACGAAGACGTGATATCGTATTACCACCATCTTTTGATACTGTATCCCCGAGGGTACTTTATATCCTGCGATCACCAAGTTCACCAAATGTGAATTGAAAGTGAAGGGACAGGGAGGGGAAGGAATAATTAATCCTTTTGTTGAAATTTGTAGGCAGGGCGCACGCCCAGATACCCAAGAATCCCAACAATATCTTTTGGCACAATTGTTTGAGCACTTTCACGGCTGTTTGTATTTCCTCATTGTAATAATGCGACGACTTTCATTGAGTAAAGACTTCGGTTGGAACACATTGAAGAACATGATAACGCGTGCCGAGATTTGGCCACAAGACGCTTAACCTGGACGCGAGCCTGGAAATGTAACATTTACAAAGAGCACAAAATAAAAACGGAATTAAACTTTTGAAACCCAATTATATGTCCAAAAATCCGATATTTGGCAAATACGTTATTTAATTTTTGTAAAAAATAAATTGAGCGAATTTGAGCCGACCACACTTAAAACTTCGCCTTGAGAAGAAGTTTCAGTGGAGGCAGTGTTATACGCCTTCGTCTGGGGTTTTCCCTAATCCTCCTCCTCCTCCTCCTACGTCTTCGTAATTCCCCAACGAGACTATTAATTATCGCCAAATTAGAATTGAAATTAACACGATCGGCGTTAAGACGAATTTCTCTGATGTTATTCCCGCACAAGATGTTATTTCCTCATTGGAATGTGAAACGATCCATCGAAAAATCCGAAACCGGTGATATTGTTCAGCGCGTGTGTTTGCAAATAGCTGGTGGTGATCTAACTTTGTCGAACGCTTTCACATGATGCCGAGAGAGCGCGCGTTTCACTTTGCGAACTTCCATGCTGCAAGCGCATGGCTTTCATTCGTGGCACTTTTTGCACGGTTTCCAAGCGTGCTTGCGTTGAGCTGGCTGTGTGCTGTGCACAAATCTGTTCTGTGTATACACAGACACCCACCTCTGCAGGTATGTGCCAAGAAGGAAAAAGTGTTATGTTCTTGAGAGCGGCGCCATTGGCAGAGATCTCTGCAGAGCAACAAACAGGTAAGCAAAAACATCCAATGTCTTGAAGGATGACTCCAAAAATGATTTAATAGTGGCTATTGTTTTTATTTGGTGTATTTCAAATAAAAAATGTTTTCTCCCACTCTTCTTTGTCAATTTTCTTGCTCGACCCCCGCCATAGGTCCCATCCTGGGCTGCGTGTGGTTACATATTGTAATTGTAATAGTTGTTTTATTTAACAGATTTTGTACATTTAAACATATGGACCTGAACAGTTGTTTGTGATAATTAAGAAATATAGGTCAATTGACTAGTATATCTGATCTATTGAAATTATTTCCATGGGAATAGTTCATTAATGAATGAATTTTGATGGACTGATTCTCATCCCATTTGTTATTACAATTTTATTTTGAAAAACGTAGAAAAACTAACATTATTTTTATTACCTAAATATTCAGCTTTACAAACACACGAATTTTTACAAATTCTGTCAAAAATGGTTCGAAAGCATAAGCACAAAAAGACATCACAAAGAAATAAAATGATTGATTGGCTGCAACCGAGAGTCGGCAACAAGATCGTCAATTTACATCTTTTATTTCTAATCTTCAGGAAATAATACAATTTGCAGATTTGCGAAACACAATGATAAACGTAAGAACTCATCTAAAACTTTCGTCACTACCCAAGAAATTAGAATAAATAAAATAATTTTGTTACCAAGTCTCCGGCTTCCGGATAACAAAATTATTTTAAAAGTACTGACTAAAGTTTTAGATACGTTTGTCTTTGTGTTTCGCAAATATGCAAATTATTTATTTCCTGAAGATCAGAAGTAAACGTTGTTTATTGACGATCTTGTTGCCGACTCTCGATTGCAGTCAATCAATCATTTTATTTCTTTGCTATCACTACCATCGGCTTCATATCTACTATTTTGGACAAGAAGACATCGTCGATCAACTCTATCGGTTCATGCAGAATTGCAGGGTTCAATTAAAAAAAGATTAGAAGTATCGAAGTTTAAAAAATCGCAAAATTTATAACAGTAGGCAGGACTGCGGTACCATTTCGATGTCAAGACATTCATGCGAGTACAATAGTATTTATTATATGCACTAACATTTTTGGAGTCGCCCTAATACGTGCCCACGTCAACTTTTAGTTTCAACGAACGCCTATTCGACACTCTCCGCATCTTGCGAGCGTATGTTTATACGAGTATATATATATATATATGTGTGTGTGTATATATAAATATATATATATAAAAGCAGGTAGGAGCAGAACAAGGTCGGACGGAGGGAAACCACTACCAAAAGCGCTACGCGTGGCCTAATTCCAAGTTCGGTTCGCGGATGGTTTGCTTTCGCCTTCTTTGTAACGATATTTGTATGCGTCAGGGAATGCGACTCATGACTTTGAGGGAAAAGTGATATTTTATTTATGCAGTATAACGTTGAAATCGTGAGGACTCGTGACAAGGGACGATGAGAACATTGGAAAATGAAGAAATTGCCTAAGCAGTACGCTGAGAATTGTTGTGGCGGTTCCAATTAGAGCTACAAGGATATTCTGATTTGAATATTATTAACTAAAAGACAATAAAAATTCGGATAATCACGTAACTTATAACGTGATGGCAGGACATGTATAATTATTGCAAACAAAGTCAAGAATTATATGGCAATCTGCTACTCGACATTACCGTGATCCACAATCGAATTGGTATAGTTATTGCAGCGATAGAACTTTTGTTTTCAGATAGAATTAAATATTTTCATATTTCATTGGTTGTGCCCCAATAAATTGACAGTTTTTCTGGTAATCGTATCCAATTTAAACAATAAATCAGCTGCAACAATGAAAATTACACTATTTATTTACTCGCATTTGATAATATTTGCTCGCTAAGGTTATGAACATTTTTGCTTTGCCCAAATTCATCGAACGGCGGAACGAGCATACTCTACACTATTAATTAGATTAGTTTAATTCAAGTCCCACTCAACGAATCATTTTTAAGTGAACGAGTTCTGCAATCTCAAGACACAATGTGTACACTTGAAAAATATTTTATACGAATGACTAAAAAACATATTTTGACAGCATTAAATAATAAAATGAGCACATCCGAACTTTACTGTCAGAGAATCCGCGCCTCCATATTATTAAAAGTGTACGACTCGACGTAACCCAGTCGGTATTGCGACTGACTTTGGCTCGGCGGTCCCGGGTTCAATTCCCGGCGCGGGCTCTCGAATATTTCAAATACCTGGTGAAAATGTGCCCCTCACATAGTGCCTAAGCACCAGCTGTAGTGCAGTATCGCAGATGTGTATTGATCGATTATTGAAGTGTCACGCTAAAGCAATTATATTTCACAGTTAATCTTTAAAAAAATTATGTCAAGGCAGAGTCAGGATGTTCAGTCCATTCCATGAGCAACGTTTAGCGCTGGTGTCGTTTAGCTCCAGTGTCTCGAGCAGAAAAATGGTGCCGAGAAACGCGAGTGGGCTTGCACCGCCGCCTGGCGAGCGACACCGCGCGGCGCACGCACTGGTCATACCAATTGGACGACGACACCGTGCTAATGCAATACGAAGCCGGTTCGATTCTTCATAAACAGTAGTTCCTTGGCGCCATGTGTGAACCTCGTCAGCCATGGTGGGAAGCTCTCCATCATGTGGAAAATCCGTCGACATTTCACCGAAAATTGCGAAAAAATCACTCAACTTTTTGCAGAAGCTACATCTTCGTGAGGTACGCTATCAGAAAATTGAATGTCGGACTAGATTTTCGGCCGATATTGTGGCGCAAACAGGCACTTTCGGGAGTAGGCCTATTGCGCCCAGGTCAATCACCAACAAAGGCATTTCGTGTTTTCTTGAGTCGGTTAACCCCAGCTCAGGTACCACTTTCGTCAAAATTCCGATCGAACCCAACAACCTGCATTCGAATACTATCCACGATTCGTTTATGAACTTCGAAAAAATGTGTTTTCACGTTCAAATTGGCCTTTGTGTACGAGTATTGGTTATACTTCCGGTTATGCACTAGATGCTTCCGGTGCATTTGTCAATTTTTCAGAATCATTGGTGTTACTTATATCGTTTCTGGTGTCGTTGCTTTCCAGATCCGAGGATGCATGCAGACACATGCGAACAGCAAGGAGCTGAGGCTGTTCAGCTCATTGCCCAAGAGGCTCAAGTTTCCTCTGCACAAGTTGATTCAGTATTCTGACTTTACCGACGGGTAAGTGACTTCACCCTATTTTGTTGTAACTAAATGTTTATTAAGGAGGTTCGCCGTTGATTTAACACGGGTTGGTACCTTTCTAGGAAGGGCCTTGATGCTGCTTGATTCGAATATGTGATCATTTTTTGCTCCTGGCGCTGAAATTGCCTGCCAGTAAAGATTGAAAAGCATAAATCAATGAATTGAAATAAGGGATTGCTCACCTCTGCCAAGTAGCCTCGCTCGGTCGACTTTTCAGAGTATCGAATTGATTTTGAACAATACAATCGTTCACCACTAGTCCACTTTGAAATTGACTTGAGACATGCCGCCTGATTCAATCAAGTTATGTTTAAAGCCATTTTGTCAATGAACGCTTGTTCTGCGTTCACAAATTGAAACTGATCTTTATACGGTGCACTATTGCAGACATATTTTTCTTGGATTCACCAAAGATGGACAATTTGTCGTATCCTACGCTATGCAGATGGAGTTGGTGCTGTATCCACTGCCGACGTACACTTACACGTTGTACTTTTGGCGATTCATACCTAACAAGCCTTTAAAAAAGGTCAGTATTCATTGTTAATATAGGTTATTTTTGCAACATTTGACAAAGATAACCGAGTTACTTTAACCATTTTATTTGCCATCACTAATTTTTTTGTACAGTTTATGCGAAATAAGTGTAACATTGCGCTGCTAATGCTCTACGTAAAATATATATATTATTAAAAAATTTCTTGTACGACCACCTCTAGCGGTATATTGTTTTTGTAGGGCTTAGATCGTGCCCAATATTATCATTGCCTTATCTTGCTTTTTTGTACCTGTTCTTATTTGAATTTGCCAACATTTTCGGATAGGTTTCTGAAATTCATCTCTTCAGAAAGTATGAAATCCAATCGGAATTATTGATCAGCGTCTGCCAATGGCCGCTGGACAACAGCAAAATATTAGTTCACGGGTTCAGGTAAGACAACTTGCGATTCCCGCAACTGTCAACGGTGTTGCCGTGCTCTTCTTTTTTTACTATCTTTGGAAACAACCTTTTTGCTTGAACAGTCCTTTAGGCGATCAAGAGCACAGGACCGTGCAGAACCCGTGTTACCTGACCATAGCCGCCATCCCTCCCATTCAAACGTGTCAGGAATGTAAGGCCTCCATCTATAGTTTCGATGCAGGTTAGTAGCCGTTACATTATTTGGTGGAGAAAGTTGTAGTCGCTCAAACCAAAGATATGTTCCAGATTAAAAAAAATAACATTTGAGTCCTCGACCCCCCTTAACGACAAATATGCTTATGTGGTTCATGGACCCTTTCTCATTCTCCTTGCAGATGACGAGGAAGAGGAGTGGGATAGCCGGCAGGCCGCCTGCCTGACGCATGGCTTCGTCCTGCACGTCCAGTACGACCTGGTGCCACCCTTCCCCAAATTCAATCCTCGCGTCTCTCTTACCAAGGACGGCCGCGTGGTTATCAACACGGGTGACTCGCTCATCGCGCTCAGCATCACGGCCGACTGCCATGAGGACTTGCGTTCGCTCCAACAGCAGCGCACTAGTCTTGCCGCCACCGCCGACAACAACGCAGCCGGTCAGCCGGACCCAACCGCCTCGCCGTGCCGCTCCGAGAGCGACGGCAGCGTGTCCTCACCGGCTGCAGTCAGCCTATTCGAGTCGGGCACCGTACGCGCGGGATACGGTCACTACGGCGGGGTCGACTCACCCAGGTCCTTCACATGGAAGTCCACCTGCTCGCCCACCGCCACCACCTCGTCCTCTTCCTCAGTCGTCACCACTGCTACCTCTTCGACTGAGTGCGATAACTCGCCAGCCGGCACCATCGGCGGCGCCGACTTCAGCGTCTCAATCGACGGCCATTTTGCGGCCACTGCCGTCTCCGATCGATCCATCCCCTCCGACGCGCCGTCCACGGTGGCCTCTTCCTCCTCCTCACCCGTCATCGAGCTGTTCGCGTCACCCGTGCGCAAAATCCGCCACCACAAACTATTCTCAACGCCGGCCGCCGAATGTGAGCCGATTTTCGAGGTGGGCGGTGCTGCCGCCACCGAGTGGCTAGATTCTGCAGCCGAGGAGTTGGCGGCGTCAGATGGCAAGGGATGCCCACTGCACACCTATTCGCGTAACGCCGACGACACAGGTCACCACCGACTGGAGACTAGCTTTGTCAACTCGCAGAATCTCGGTCGCGGTCCGCACGAGCGACCGTCGTCGGTGAGGGGCGGTCACGATGACGAGTCGGTGAAGGAGAACCTGTCGCCTGCCGCCGTAACCGAACTCCATCTGCTCCAACCGTCTCTGTCGTCGACCCACCGCCACCTTAGCAAGTCCGAGGGTAGCAGCGGTGGCGCCGGAGCTGGCGGCGGAGTCAAGAGTTCGGATGCGGCCCCATTACGACCCGCCAGTCCCGATGGTGGTACCTTGGTGGCCCACTCCACCTCGGGTTGCGTGGTGCGCGTCAACCAAGTGTTCGTTCCTTGCATCGATATTCTGCTCATGGAAGGAGAGGGTAAGGTTTCCCTTTTTTAACGTACTTATGTTTTATATTGCCGTTATGGGGGATCACAATTACGCATGGTTCAGTGACCCCTCACCCATGAGCCCCATGGATATAATTATTTTTAATTAATTTACACTCAAGCCAGGATTCGAACCCAGAACCTTCTAACACAATCTTTGACTTTGTCAAGTGTGCATTCAGTGGTCATACTACTCTTTATCAGTTTGATACCGCAAGTTGGATGGCAAAGTCAATATTTGAAGACAACTAGAGGCTCACTTGATGTGAGTTTGAATTATTTGCAATTCCTACAAGATGACAAAGATTCCATTTTCTGATTAATGGCAGACGAGGACGTTGGGAATTCCGCTTACCAAAATAGCCTTTCACTGGCAGTCTACTGGCCTTCCAGCACGCCTCTGGTTCCATGTCCGACGCGCCTGCTAGAAGATGTCGTAAGTGTTACATGTTCTTATTGCATTAATTATCATACAGCTGACGCAAAAACTGGTGGTCATGTTTACGTGCTAATATATTTCCCCTGCTTCTCTTTGTAATTGAGTACAGAATAACGGGATAGACTAATACAGGAATGAATCCAATGATTGAAAACCGATATTCAATCAAAAATAGCGTTATAACATAAATGGCGCAAATTAATTTATTTAATATTAGTATTGATTTATCTTTACAAAAGTTTGAACTTTTCGATTTTTACACATATTTCTCAATACATTTTTTTATCGCGCTTGTGCGATGAAATGTTTTGATTGATTTTTTTTTTCAAACTTTTATGTAATCACTAGAGCCTCGCCTCGCTTCGCTCGACAGTCCCCCGTCAAGTCAGCGAAATGCTTTTTCAAATATTACGAAATAATCGAGCGTTGTTTAAGACACTTTAAATGGCTGATTTACCGAGAAATACGCAAAATTGATATCTGAAATAACATACGCTCGACTACAAATTTGAGGAATTCACTACAGCTCAAATTTTATTAAATTTGGTCAAGCCGTTCGTAAGTAGACATGGAATTGAAACCTAGGATTATAATATAGATGTATCGATGAATGTATTTGCAGAAAGGTCCAGTGTTGGTCGTCAAGCAAGCCATTTTCGATGTCGAGCAGTACCTTCACGAGATGGCCCAGCGGTTGTGCAGCGAGGCGGGTCAGAAGTACCAAGCCTTCACCGATTACGATATACAGATACTGGATGTAAGACCCTCCTTGAGTGTTCGCTCGGTCGCTTTGTTTCGGCTTCTTTTTTAAATGAACATAACTAATTTTTTAATTAATTTTTGCTAGGTATTTGAAGAAACGTCTGATGTATTAGCATTGGCTGTAATGCTGATCCAGGCGGCTCCGAGGAACAAGGGGCTCATTAAAAACCACAGGTAGAAGAACACATTTTTTGGGAGACCTTATCAAAATAATCTAGCTTGAGTAATTCGTTTATTCAAACATGTGGGTTTTTTTTCTTCAGAAACTTGAGCGGCGTAACTCGGAAACAATACGAAACGGGTTTCAAATTCTTATGGAACATTCAGACTGGTAAGAATTGAATGATAAATTCACGTTTTGATATTTTTTTTATTTTCGAAAATAATTTTCATTTCGAGAATAATTACCACAATTTACATATGTATTGTTTCAATTTTTAACGAGACATGGTTTTTATCCGTGACTTTATTTTCAATATTTGTCTTCAATACTTCAACAGGAAAATGTCAGACTGTTGACACGGAAATATTACGCGAAGATGACACGAAGGTTGCTTCCTAGTAAGTTTCCAGCTTGCCTGCTAGTCAAATTTAAAATCTTTTCAATTGGTTACTGTGTGATTAGCAACGAGGCCCTAGCATCATTATTCTTGGTTCTCTTTCGCGAAGCAGTCAGCGTTCATGGAATCCTGGAAGAAAGAAGTGTACATTATTGCAACAAAAGTGGTCTCATCCGTGCGCATCTACTCAAGAAGTGTTGGTCTTAACAAATGAACCAGTATTTGCAGGTAGACTGAAAAATAAGTTTATATATTAGTATTTAAATATTGTAACTGCCTATCCTTGGAAAGTGATTTTCGTGATCCAATCTTGGTTATTCTTTTTCGTTTAAACGTCTATTTGATGTCTTGTGCAGTTTACAAGTTTTATCAATTGTCCCTGGGCATACTTGGGTGCAAGATTATATGGTGTTCAATTTTATTATCTGCTCTAGCTGGTACCTCTCCAGAAAGTATTCTCTATTGCAGATTATGTAAAATTATATTTAATTACATTTACTGTTGGTATAAAAAAATGTTTGTACAGTCCTGTTTTGATAAATAGTTGATGAAAAGTTTCGTACTTTGGAAAAATAGCTTGCGGCAAAGAACTGGACTATATAACTATGGATTCACGTATTGATGATGATTTTTTATATTATTATTCCAGGCGTTCCCATAGATAGATTTTATTCTCCAAGCGGCGATGTAGCCATTGAGCGGGCCCACTTCGGAGGTCCCTCCTAAGAAAAAAGGCAACAACTAAAATGTGACTTCAGGTGACTTTGTTTTGCAAGAGAAACCTTTCATGAGTTTGGATTGTTGTGTGTACATTTTTTGCTCATTCATGTTGTTCATAGCAATAACCCTGGACCCGATTTATCGAGTATATTTGCTAGTAGTTAAACTTTAGCTGTTCCCTCTATTCAAAATGTGTTGTGACATTCGCTACTAAAAAAAAAATGTTTCATACATTGTCAAGCAGTCATTCATTGTATCTAGTGTCCAGATTCAAGGCTTTACCGTTGGCTCATATTTTGAAAGAACCGTTGAAATGAATTCTGTTTAGTTCGGCGTCGTCCAACGATTGAAACAACCTACCGTATAATTTTTACCATTTGTATAAAGTGATTCTACATTCAAATGCGATAGATAATTTCATATGTAATTAAATTTTTTCGGGATAAATATGTGCGAGGTGGAAAAATGTCTCTTCGTTTTTTTGTTTGTTTTGTCACTTTTGTGTAGAAGGATTAGTCAAAAATACCCTGTATCACTCTGCAAGCAGCTTTCATTTGGATTTACTTAAAATATTCGTAATCGGAAAAAATTGCATTTTGCAATCAATTCATATTTATGCAATGCAAATTGTAATTTTAAAACAATTGTTGACTACAACGACGTATTGCGCAAATGTGAACCCCAATTTTGGGTTCTGCAATGAAGGTTTTGAAAACGAGTTTTTCATGGAAATAATTTTTAAAAATGACCGGGAGGACTGTAAACAAACATGGTCGTCTTTAAAGCAAAGTGTTGAATGCTTGGTCATCTGCTAAATTCTGGAAAACGGAATTTCAACGAAAACTACAACGACGCCACCAGCGGCTGTCAAAAGAAAGTTGCTAGCAAGATGGCGGAGCGCAGGGTAGGAGACGCTGCAACGAGAAAAGTAGGAAATGAACCCGAAAAACCGACAAATTTGGAAGTAAACCGGTCGGCATCTTTCACAGATGTCATTCCTAGTCCCACCTCTGGGAAGGTAAGCATTTGCCAGGAATCTAAATCCGACTAGGGAGCTCGTCAAATCGCCCACCTCATCAGATGTCAAGGTGGCAATAAAGTTAAGCCTAACTTCATTAGGCCGAGTTTAACGTCAAGTTGATAAATTTAAAGTAGTCTCTGTTCGTGATCATGTTTTGTCATGATCAATTTTTGCTAAATTGCGCTGATTTTTACCGTTTCATGGAAATAATCGAAGGGGTAAGCAAATGTTTCCAACCTTATCACGCCTGCCAATGGCTAACGATTACGTCATATGTCAAAAGTCGTCCACTTGACCTGCACTTTACTGGCATTCGATACGAGGCAAGGTGGACTGGAGTTAGTTTGTCGATCTGCCGATACTCAACTGGAGTTTCATGCAAATTGCCTTCAATTTTTGTAGCCAACTTTGCCTACTTCATTCAAATCCAATTCAATTCTTCATTTTCGGATTTCAATTCAATCAATCAAATGAAGGATTGAATGGGAAATTCAAAATTTTTGATACACCCTTTGTGCTGGATGTCTTGGCCCTCCAGTTCTCATGTTCTTTCGTTTCGACACGTACTTAGTAACCAACAGGACATGTACATTTATATCACAATTGCATTTTAATGCCATTAAATGTCAACTTATTCAATAGATTGATTGGATCAAACAATATGGCATGTGAATAATTTTCTTCCAGGGATCTGTTTCGGCGTCTCCATCGGTTGACAGCATATCATCGTCATTACTGACACACCTGAAACTGGACGACGAGTTCCTCCTCGAGTCCAAAGATCTCATGGTCCGAGTGGACAACCCTGAAAAACACTCGAGTGCACTGGACAGTTACATCACATTTCGAGTTCTCACCAAAGTTAATAATTTTTCATTTATTTTGCGCTACATACAATTTAATGCATTTCATTCACCAGGAATTATAATTTCTCGACTCGAAATGGACAAATTTCAAACATGAACTGGCAATGCAATTGCCTGAGTAATGTGACCGAGCTAGATAGGCAAATGTTGCAATTCCAATTTAAAGATGAACGATCATAGATACGACTCGTCGAAGCCCAGTTGGTTTAGCGACTGACTGTGGTTTCGGCGGTCCCGGGTTCGATTCCCGGCGCGGGCTCTCAAAAATTTCGATTCCGGGGTACTGGTTGTTCCCCCTCGCACAGTGCCTAAGCGCCATAAGTGGGACGTAACGCCTGTAGTGCGGTTGAGTACAGTTGATTGGAAACAAACAAAAAAGAATCTTAAAAATTAAATGTTTCATGTTTATTTCAGACAACTCGCAGTGAATATGACAGCTCTGAATATTGTGTGCGTCGCAGATACAACGACTTCATATGGATGCGACAAAAGCTGGAAGAAGTCTATCCCACTCACTTGGTACCTGTAAGTGAACCTTTTTTTAATAAGAGCTTTCAAATTTTGTATTTGCCAGCAGATTGTGCATTTCTTTAATTCGCCCTTGTTTCTGTAATGTTCTACTTGATGATTCGCTTGTCTTCCACTGTTTATGGTTCCAGCCTCTCCCCGAAAAACACAGCATGCAGAGACTCAGCCGTTTCAATGCCGAATTTCTTAGGACCCGGATGATGGCGCTAAACAAATTTTTGACCCGTGTCGCCGATCATCCCGTGCTTTCGTTCGACAGGAGTTTCCAAATGTTTCTCACTTCCAAGCCTTTTGTAAGTTTCTGAGAACCGATATAGTTTTTTATGTCTCATTAAATAGATTTTGACGCTCGATTAATAAAACTAGGATATAGTTATTTACATTTCGAATTGGTGCGTTCATATGGATATGACAGAAGTGCTTGAGATGGAGATGTTAGTGCGCTGCCTTCGACCAAAAAAGGATAAAAAGCCAATAATACTAAATAGATATAATAGCAATGTAATCCGACAGTTGCAATAATGTTTGATGAATATTTGTGATACACTCGTTGACCACGCTACACTCCGTTATAATCACCCAAAATTATTTTAAGAAATTAACGATTTAGATAGTTATTACTTACTGGGCCGCAAGAACGTTTTCAAGAGAATTCCACTTCTCTCTCGTCAGTTGTGTACGACAGCAACGGTGCTAATAGCCACTTTTAAAAGTTAACACCGTAAAGAGGGGATGGGAGGTCGTAGCACATTTGGTCAGACAATCGTAGAGCAAAGCCCATTGGTCATCCTGTTCACCGCTCTCATGGGTAACAGAGGTGACCTACATTGAGAAGAAAATTTCAAATATCCATCCGAAAAGAAAATGTGTACATTAATTTGCTTTACGCGGCAGAATTCCTTCAAATTATTTTCGGTGATTATGACGGAAGGTAGCGTGGTCAACGAGTTTATTACAAATATCCATCCAATATTGCTGTAACAGTCTGATTACATTACAGTAATGTACGTTCTTCGCACCATTTAATTATCGTCAAGAAAGGACAACTTTGGACATTCAATTGCGCTATTTGTTAACAATCGATTCAATTTATTTTTAAAGGAATTTTCCACTTACAAGAGAGAGGGTGTCGGATTATTGGGCCGCGTCAGCAATACATTCCAAAACTTGGCTGCGTCTTACATGATGAAAAACCGGACGCCAGAATTTGAGAACATGAACGTTTACATCCAAATGCTGGCCGACAAACTTGAGTCAATGGAGCGAGTTTCCCAGCGAATTCACAAGGAACAGTTTGGTGGGTTTACTTATTACTTGTAATTTAGAATTTTTTTTTACCCTTCACTGAAGTCACTGCCCTACAGGATTTTCTGTACCCCTCTTGGTGCTTAGGCACTATGGCGAGGGGCACATTTTCACCAGTACCCCGGGGTCGAATAATCGAGAGCCCGCGCCGGGAATCGAACCCGGGACCGCCGAGCCACAGTCAGCATGAAAATGGAGGTTGAGCAAATAATATAAATGCTTTCACGATAAGACAAGAGATACCAATTGAGATGCTTGTTATTCTTTTTAATTATCTTGTTATTATTTTGTACCCATCAGTAAAAAATGTTTTTCTGTTTCGTTGATGAAATCAGATTACGAATCCGAGTTAAGGCAATTCTATCCTGTTTTCAAACTGTGGTCAACTTCGGAAAATCAGTTGGGTCGAGGTCTGGTTGCAATGGCTTCAGCAATTGAGAAGTGTGCCGATGCTCAGAAAATCGTGGTATGTCTGTTACTTGGCATATTTATTCACACTTTCCCGCTTGCCGCTCAAGCTGACATTTTTTCTCCTGAACGTTAACATACAGTAAGTAGATTAATATATTTAAATTTTGTAGGTGGATAGTCATGACGACGAATTGGCGCGACCACTGCATGAATATGTATTGTATACCGACAGCATCAAAAGTGCGCTAAAACGGAGGGACGCACTGCAAATCGAATTCGAATTGACTGTTGATGACTTGAACAACCGCAAGGTGGAAAAAGAGCAGGTAATGTGGATTTAAAATTTTCCTGTGTGTGTTTGTTCTGATGTGTGGAGAACCTTGTTTAACTCGATGCCGGTGCTTCAGTTTAATCAGTTCATTCAAACTACATCACACAGATTAAATTGTAGAAATTGACTGTTTTTACTTGACATTAATCACAACCAAACCCTCAGACATAACGCCTGATTCTACCATTGATAATATGAGTACGTTCCACTCGATTACTTGAAAAGCTGAATAATTGTGAACATAAATAATGTTCTTGTTTTGAGAAATTTGCCAGTCATGGTAAAAAAAAATATCGGTCTATTGTTTATCCTTATGTGATCACCACTGGTGATAATTTAAAATAAGATTAAATTCGCAAATCTTGCGGTTTCAATTATTTCCCTTTTCTTAAATGCTGCTTTAAATGTCCAGGAAACTGGCGACAATCCACGGTGTCAGGTGAGCTTGCATTGGTTTCCATTGTAAATATTATAATCTAGTTTTGTAGAATTTGTTAAACATTATATTAGGAAGTGAAATGGTCTTCTGCACTTTAACTATCGAACATCTTCGACTATCATCGCAATATATTAATAGTTGGAATATTTTAATTATATTATATCAGAACATTTTTTGCTCTTTTCCTTAGATGGGCACGGGAAATCAACATTATTCCTTGGGGGCACTCTTGGGCAAAGATCCCAAAGACATCCAGCAGGACAAGCTGGAAAAGTTAGATCGAAGCATTGAATCTGTAAGATATATAGATTGGATTTCTGCAAATATTTTTTAAAATCTAATTACTTGTCTAATGATTTCCGATTTTTAAATCAGCTAATCAAGCAAGTTGAAAATAATAGCGACAAGGTGGAATGCGCCAATGCCAATCTTCGGTCAGACCTTGACCGGTGGCACTCGACCAAGCGAGAAGATCTAAAGTCTATGTTCGTCTCGTTGGCCAATCGAGAAATGGAATACTACCAAAAGGTACGTATTTTTCTTTTCATTCGTGCGGTCTCATTTGACGTCACAAAACGTTATCAACTTAACACAATTAATGTAAATTACCAATTATTAAGACGTTAGGTAAACATAAAATATTAAGTTCACGACAAACTAGTAAAATATATAAATTTTGATTTGTGCACTTGCATGTTCAGCTCATGCTCATTCCCTTGGTATTAATTTGCAGTGTCTATCGGCTTGGGAAGAAGCCATTCCTTTAATTCGAGATACCGACATCGATTTCGACATGTCCCTGTCTGGCACTGATAAGTTTGGGAACTAGCCAGGGTCGGTGTGATCGTCGTCCTATGTAAGTCTGTGCCTTTTTCGATCATTCCAAGACTAGTCTTTTCTCTCAATGTGGATCTGAATGGTTTCGTCGCTCTTAATGTCGCAATTGCTTTTATTCTGCTCTAATTTATGATGACCCACAAAAAGCAGCAATTTATTACGAGTACAATTTCAGAGTAGACAGCATATTGTCGCAGTTTACGTGTATTTCTTTTTTCGAAGTAATGACCCAAATCAAAAACAAGATAAGCTCAATTTTTTATTTTTTTAAAAAATACATTATTGATAATATACAATCACTTTTTAAAAGTTTGTATAGCCAACAAATTCATTGTTTCTGAAGCTGTAGTTAAGCTCGTTCATGTGTAACACGATAAATAGTTCCGCGTCCCAATCTTGTTAAGAATTCCAAAAATAAAAATTAAATTTTTGGTTCTTTCCCAATAAATTAAGAAAATGCATGTATTTATGAACTCTTATTGTGCACTGTGCAAGCATTTCAAATGTAGACTTGTTATATTGAAATTCTATATTTTTAAAAAATGAATAAAGCTAATCGGTTTGGGGTTCTGTCACTTCAAATAAACGGGGAAAACTTCGTGTTTCAAAGTTGCAAGTTTTGTTGGCGAATCGTACACCGACAATCAGTTTGAAGGTTGTCGAACACATATATTTCGATCAATTACATGGTAGTGGACCAAGTGTATAAAAAAATATAATCTTGTTTAATGTGTATAATTATCCGAAATTTGAGAATTTGGTTCATTGCATGTTTCATAAAATGTCAATTTGCGATTCAGGTGTAAAGTTTATCTTTTAAAATAAATTTGTAGACAATCAGTCACACATGATATCGCCAATTATGGATTAAGAAATGGATCAACTGGGATCAATGACCAGCAAAAACCGGCTGAACATTAGGAATTTATAGATCCCAAATCTGTATCTAAATCTCTTAGTTATTTTGATCGTTGTGGAGACTATTGCCTTGGTGTCTTCTATCTTAAAAACTTCATGGGTTAATAAACAAGCAGGAAAAAAACTTCAGATTTATTGCATCTGGCACGAGTGTCATGGCGCTATCACAGTACATAATATTTGTCAATGTCTCAATAGCAAAATTTACGGGGGGAAAATCCACCGTTACGAATTTAGATCAAAGGCAGTGGCATACACATGCGCATACCAGAGTAAAAATTAGAACTTATCCCTTTTTAAGAATGGATAATAAGAACGTCACTAAATCATGATAAACGACAAATCCAGGACAACTAGGAATAACAATAGTTATAAATATATTATTGGGCTACCGAATGCCCAGTGTTCGAATCTGGACAAGCGCGTAAGTCTGTTAAAATTAAATTACCGAATGCCCTGGAACTTATAATCTATCCGATTCAGAATGATTCGCTCATCCAATCGTGATGTGATGATGCACTTTTGAAATGCTGTTAAAAACAAAATGCACTACTGCCACAAATGGCATGTCCTTTCATATCCGTAGATACAGACATGACCACATGTTCATTCGAATCCGTTAAAACCGCATCAGTAAAAAATAATTATGCTGCTGCATAGTAGCAGCCTCATATGGTCGATTAGACGGGTTCGTCGCTTGACTGCGCCTTGGCTGGAGCCACGTCATCCTCGGCGCCCGTCCAGGACGGATTGTCGATGCCCGCATTGGAGGAAGGGATGGTGGCCGACGTTCGGATCAGGTCGGCGTACGGCGGTGGCGGGTAGGACGGTACGGCAGCAGCCGTGTCAGACATGCTCTTGTACTCGGGCTGCTGGTTTCGGTAGAGACCGTAGTGCTGAATCATGAACAGGATGTCGAACAGCACCGAAAACATGCCCAACGCGAACTTAGTTGGATCGCCGAATAAGGAATCCCAATCGTCTACAGAAAGGATAGGCACAAAAAATTAGAACCAAATTAAATCAGAATGATCTGTTTCACCAACTGGACGTCTATTTTGATTGAATATATCTAAGACCCACGCCAAAAAAAAAGAACAAATGGAAATAGTACTGTTATAACACAATTTGTTTCACATTACCCATTATCTTTGTAACACTTGTTTTATTGACTAGGTGACACCAGCGCTTCCGCCATTGCGTCTCAGTACTTGATTATTGGTGTGCAGCCCCTGAATTCGGGTCCCATGGTCTCAGGATAATATATTTTGCGCACTCTTAGGTCGTACAACTAATTTCCATTTGCCAAATCATGTTTTTCACAAGAATCAATCACATATTATCAACCTGTCACTATTAATCATCCATTATCACTTTTCCCCCACTTGATTACAAATTTCGCAATTCAAGTAACTGAAGTTGGCATTTCAGGTTTTCTCGAGTGCACGATTAAAAGATTGGCATCACTATATTGCCAAGTAAATAGAAAAATAAAAATTGTGGGTTTTATAAAACCGAATATAGATTTGTCGCATCGAAAACCTTTTGTAACCGGAGCCCACAATTAAGAGTGTTTTTAATTACCATAATTATAAGCCTGCACGAACATCTGCAGCATGCTGAGCGTTCCACCTGTGAAATCGAGTATGACGTTTCCAATACTCCAACCCTTTGTACTCTTGCGTCTAAAATTAAAATAAGCCTGTGGGGAAAATAAATCTTATAATTATATCAAGGTAATAATCATTGTAAACTCGTGTAAAATAAACCAGTTCTACAGTGATCTCACCTGAGGTACATATTTAATTAATGTGATGGCTAATTTGACGTAGGAAAAATAGTAGAGGTAGTCGAGCCAGGCGATGACATTCGTGCAAGCGAGTACCAAGCAAATTATAAGAAATAATTCACCGGCTGACACGAGGCAGATGCACACCTTAGATACCTTCTGACCAGCTCGCTATAAAAAAAAGAGGTGCCAAAAAAAAATGAGGGAAATAATAACTAGCAAGAACACAACTTGATTGTATCGAGACCAAATAATAATTCTCACGTCGAAAATGATTGCTTCGGTCGCTGTCAGCAAACTGGCGAACAGGGCATGTAGCGCGAATACAACGTCCTGAATGGCGACTTGTGTCACGCCATACTGGTGCCGACTCGCGTATTCTTTCTGCAGTCAGAAAATTGAACGAAACAAATTACAAAATTGAATAGCCTTTTAACAAGCATTAAATTAGCAGAACTTGGCGAGTATGCCAAGCGACACTTACCTGGATTTCAGCGTTGAAATACAATCCACAATTGTAAACCGAGTAGCAGAAAAATCCCAGAACATTGAAGCTCACATAATCAAGATTAAGACCTCGTACGCTGGTGAAAAAAAAGTGTCGTTGATTTCAGGTTGGAGACACACATGTCTTTCGATATCATGCATCAAATACAATACATAGGAACCTAATTTGAAAAACTAGTTTTCAATGCTCTTCACAATCGATAAAAAATTCTCACTAGTTTTTGTTTTGTAAAAGAAATGCGGTAAATCTTGTTAGGAAATGAAATAATCAAGTACCTCTTTCTCCTAAAATTTATCCAAATTTGTGGATAGAAGGAGATGCTCCAGGCGACAAAATAAAGCCAGCCAATGACGTCGTCCAACGTGTCCAGATAATACAGTTCTTTCACTTTCAGTCGAAGATATGCGTTGCTCGTGCTAGAAGGTGCAACAATCTTATTGAGGCCCGCCCAGACATGAGGTGCTTCCCTCGGAGATGCCAAAAAGTTCCCAAACGTTACACTGGAGCGGGCACTTACTCATAAATGTAACGGTTTGAGTTATTGTAGATTTCATCCAAGTATACGTTCATCTGGCCCAGATCATCTCCAACAATATAGATTGTCTTTGTGATCGGAATTTGTGTGTCCAATGAGTCGTTCACGTAAACTGTTATATTCTCCGGCACAATTGTCACTGAACCAGGTCGATCAGACGTCAGGCTGAATATGAGCGTTTCGTTAAACGGTGGATTGCTGGACCAAGTAACAAAAATAAATCAAGAATTGTTATTCGTGTTGTTGTTCGTGCATTGGTTGGGGTTAAAATAAGAAATGGAAGAAACAGGATATTCAAACAGACATAAAATTTCTCCACACTTGTTACCTTATGTAAAGCTCAAAAGATGAGTTATCGTGCAGTTCCATTGCTATATCATGGACAGAGAAGCTTATGGAATATTCCAGATCGTCGCATTTAACAGCTGGAGACGAAATAAGAATTTTTTTTAACATGGGGGACAAAAATAAATTCACTTCTAAGCTATTTTTCATTTCGTTATAGAAATCATGACACTAGGACAAATTACCGAAATTGTTATTGGACGAATCGACAAAATAAAAATATTAAGCGATGAAAATAGAAGTGCTTATTGAGTAGAGCGATGGAAAGCGAATTTAAAATTTTGTACGCGCATTAAAAAAAACTGAGCTTTGATGCTTATGAAAATTGACGGCAACTTAAGAAGTGATATCTTAATTATGAAATGGAAGTTGTGCCCGGGACAGCGCCGGACGAGAAAAGACGAACAAGAGTTGGTTAAACTCTCGCCAAACTCTATTTTAATTTTCTTAATCAAGACGTCGTATTTCTATCATTTTGATATATTGTTTAGACGCACCACTGTACCTACCCGAAAAGGCTGCAACGAAAATGAAGAGGGTCACCGGGATCCACGGCCATGCCTTGCGTCTCTTCGCCGGCCATGACTGGCTTTGCAGGTCAGGCATGACGGTCAACTTCTTGCTTGGTCTAGTCGTGCACGGGCGAAGACCACATGCGGACGATCGAGAACCGTCTACTCAAATGACTCGAGCGACAAGCATGGCTAGAAAGGAATGCAGAAGAAACTCAATATTTATTCGGAGTCGTCCACCTAGCGCAGAAGGTTGTGTAAAGTTCGGTGCAGTGTCCCTGGGCGAGTGAATTCTAGACGACTAGGTCAGAAAAAAGAATAACATTCAATTTTGTACTATCAGTTTGATGCTCCTCGTACAGGATACAAAGTAGCACAAGTAGGTCTCGGCTTATCAACATACACAAGGTCCATTTCGTTAGATAACAAAAACGACCACTCACCGTAATTGCAGCTTTACAAAATGATGATGAACGCTTAAAAATTGTCCCCCCCCCCCCGGTTGCTTATCTATCACGCGTAGAAACCCTGGAGATAACGATTAAATGACTGGAGCAGACTTTGAATGGTGACTTGCATTTTGCATCGACAGGGACAAGGTCAAATTCTGTAATTGACCATTTATACGAAAAGTACTACATCAAGTGACGCCTATTCAAAAATATAGACAGGGAAATTGGAACAAATTCTTCTTAAGGTACATAAGGAACCACTCGAGAAAAATAAAACCACCTGCAGTGAGTCGTGCGACATATTTTTTAAGGCCTGATTTCTCAACTCGCATTTTAATTTATTATAATTTACTGATTCAGCCGATCCAAAACAGATTTGAAAACCGATTTTTAAGATATAGTAAAATTGATTTCTAAAATTGTGAGCATCTTCAGTCGCGCTCGGTGCGTGGAGATAATTAAAGTTCGAATTGACAATAACAAACATAATTTTACCAGCATGGTTCTTTCAATCTCTTGACAAAAGACAACTGAAATTGGATGAAATTAAGTTGATGGGACTCAGGAAATTGCTTGCCGGTTGAATTTTCCTTCTCTAATCATTCAGAACTATTTCCTCCCACCACTGTTGATATGGCACAGAAATTAATGAGAAATAATTTTCCTCACGATGTGTGGGACATGGCAGGTCCAAAATTCATCCAATTCACATTCCTTTCGTACAAGGCGGTCAAAATATTTCCATTTCCAGCTAGAGTTTGCACTTGTTTTCGTAACCTATGTTTAAATCCTTGCTTTTCGTCTGTTCAAAATGTCTCGTCCCATTTCTAAAATCCAGATGAACAAAAAAACGACAACCCTGGATTTCTGCGATCTTAAAAATGAAGATCTAAAATTGCACCACGTCCTTAAGGGTAGACCGGAAGGTCGCTCACTGTATACCCTTTTTAGCCTGGATTCAAGATTAAGACCGGATCTTGGAACTTTTTGGAAGCTCTACTATTTTCCTGTTGTACCTCGAATAGGAATCGGCGACAAGAGTTTCAACTGGTATGACATATCAGAAATGTTAGCAAAGCTGGAAGAATCTAAATGCAAGTCCAGATTTTGGTCTTTCCGTATAACAAGATCAAGCATGACACAGTTAATTTAACATTTTAGCGCTTAGTTTCTGTACACCATTAATTGCTTGGCGATATTCGCATTTCACCAGATTAAGTTACATGTACGGTAATATTTCAATTGACGATATGTATGAGGGTTGGAGCCTAGCGTTGACAGTAAGTTTCTCAGAAAGTAAAATTGTTCTCTGAATTTTCTTGTGTGTTTTTGGCATCTTGCAGCCAGTCTAAAAAAATGTTTGTTAGAGAGGTTCACCGTTGATTAAATATCTTATAATTCCCCCCCCCCCAAGGTAGGGAGGTCGCCCGAAAATTTCAGAAGGTCTCGGCCGGAATCGAAACCGCGATCACGGATTTTTGAGAACATGCAGCCAATCTGGTCGACTGATTTTGGTAGCCCATTGAACCATGATCACATGATCACAAAAATGTGTTAAGAATACGCCGAGGCAGATGTAGATTAGGAGTCATTGGAATGTTTATAATTTTCTTTCAAAGACATGGTCACATGACGCCCCCTCCAGCGTAGGCTTATTTCTCAGCTACCGCTACTCTCGATAGGCGACCAAATCAGACAATATTTGTAAACTTAGCTCGTAAGTTTGATTACATTGTTTCATTTTTACCGTAATTAGAGCACTTGTGATTCATCCGGGATGACAAGATAAAAAAAGATGAGTTTAAAAAATAATCAGCTGACTCGTTGCCCAGGCAGCCGACGGACGCCTGAGTCACTGCGCCTGCGTATTACGTATGACTTCGTGACCTTCGTGTCGTCACGTGTATATCCAACGATGACCCTTGTGTGATTCGTCATTTCTTTATTTAGAAGATGTCAAGTCAAAACTGCACTTTAATTGACATTGGACTCAGAAATGAGAACCTGGATATTATTTTAAAACATAAAATTATATTATAAGTGACAGAAATTAAACATATTCCTTCATAAATATTAAATTTAATTAATAATGAATTTAGAATGTTATGAATAGTCTTTGTGACGTCACAAAATATATTGCGTGGTCATAAATCAAGGTGGCGAATATTTACCAACGAGATGAAAATACCTAGTAGAGCACAGGTACGACTAGTCGTAGTAATTTCTAGTTTTACTATGGCATTGCGCACCGAAAAAGCAAAAGTATTAAAGTAAG